>CM068345.1:5059829-5084829 GCA_034769755.1 Odontamblyopus lacepedii
CTACTTTATGACAGTGATCATAACAATAAAGCAACATACTCTGAGTTCAATATTTTTAAATATACAGCATCATTTAAAGGCCTGAGTCGCAACAAATAAGCAGAATAAAACAGTCATCAGCCATAGACACTACTTATTCAACCCTCTACAGCTCAAATCTTATCGTATTACAACAAAAATAACACAAATATAATTATTATTGCAAAAAATTGGTGACACATGATGAATATTTATCTAAAAATATATATTATTCCAGTTATATATTAAACAATAAATTGACATATAATTATTGTGACAGGCCTAATAATTATTGTGACAGGCCTAATCAACACGTTTGAAGATCTCTGGACAATGATAAGACAAAGGACTTCATGGACATAGGCTGGACATAAAGAGAAGCAGGCAGGTGCTCTGAGCTCTGTGTCCCTCCAGGTCTGTGTCCCTCTGCTCAAACATGTGAAAGAAACTAAACTAAGAGGGGAAAAAATGAGAAGAATCAAAATCTATCCTCCTCTCGATTAACCACGATTAAAAAGACACCCTAATTAACTGCAGTTAATCTTGATTAATCTCATTATTTTCTTATTTATAATGCACCAAACTGTCAGTTTAGACAAATTACAGAGTGTAAAACATTGAATAAGAGGATAACAGCACTTTAACATATCTGACAAAGCTGTATGAACAGCCTGTGTGTTTTGTACCAAACTCACACACGGCCGTTTGTTTATGTCAGTGACATGTTTGAGCCTGGCTCGAGGCGTGACAGAGGGAGTGGAAACCAGACTGATATCCCTCTGTATAAAATATACAGATATCAGAGATCATTCTGGATTTGACAGGCAAACAATCTCACAGTTAAACGGCAAATTCTACCACAGACTTCAGCCCTGTCCTCCAGTTCAGAGTTAAACTATGGGGATTCTAGGATGTCGAGATGTCACAGAAATGTCTCAGAGTAAATGCATACAGGCCTTATCTTATTCATGTGTGAAACTCTGACTGTTTATGTGTTACGTCCCAGGACCCTCAGAGACCTTTGTGCTCACTAATGCCTCCTTCACCTGGGAGGAGGCTCAGCAGTACTGCAGGCTGCACCACACAGACCTGGCCAGTGTGAAAGACGCAACCCAGAACAGCCAAATCCAGGCCCTGCTCACCTCTAACGGCTGGATCGGCCTCTGGAGGCAGCCCTGGAGGTGGCTGGACGGGAATAACTCCACTTTCTCCTTCTGGAAAACCCAAGCCCCGCGGCAGCCTGATAACGCTGAAAGACAAGAGCAGTGTGTGGTGGCAGACTTTGGGTCTGGAGGAGCATGGGAGGACTCAAACTGTGACAAGATGAGGCCTTTTGTCTGTTACGGCTGGCCTGGTGTGTATCCTGTTATTCTGCAAAATATGAGTTGAAATGAGTTGGATTCTTGGTTTTCACTAATCAAAGGCCCATTTCTTTTCCATGTATTTGTTCAAACTGAAATACAATACAAAACCGACTGTGAAAAACAACTCACTTAGAATTGAAGTCATTTTAACTCAAGAAGATAATTGTGCACCAAACAACAGCAGAAACATACTAACTCCACAATTATTGAATCATTTGTTCTTTTGTTTCAGTGAAGAAATACAGGATCAAACTACAGCTGAAGACAACTGTAAATCTAAATGACCCTGTGGTGATGGAACAAGTGCTGCAGCAAGTGAGTCACATTAGTGCCACGTAAAGGCAGGGTTCATCTGTATTAAAGGAGACATATTGTGCAAAATTGACTTTTCAGAGCTTTTAATCATGTCATAGTGTTTTTTACCCTCTCAAAGTTGTATTTAGAGTGATTCATGCATGTTTGAGTGACCTTTATACAAATATGTATAAGACGTGAATGCTCCGATCAGCCCCTGCCACCGGTACACGCTCGTGTTGTCACGATACTCAACTTTCAAACTCCATTTCAATACTAACAAACTGATTCAATGCTCCATACAGATTCAGATACCACAATGGACATAAAAATGCTAATTTCATCATAACCTGACGAAGATCCACTGATCGAAACATTTCTATGTTCACTATCCTTGCACCAGAGGTGTGCGTCTACCTCTGCCTTTTATGAGCTTCACTCTCAGTGACATCAAGTCATTGAGTGCTTTGCCTCCTGGTCTTTTCCACCCTGAGGACCTGGGCTCAAACAAAAGGACGGCTTTAGTTAAGTGGTCTGGAGGGAGTCGGAGGACAGGGCCAAACCAGTGAGTACTGACAGGAGCAGAGGGCTGACAGGAGCAGAGGGCTGACAGGAGCAGAGGGCTGACAGGAGCAGAGGGCTGACAGGAGCAGAGGGCTGACAGGAGCAGAGGGCTGACAGGAGCAGAGGGCTGACAGGAGCAGAGGGCTGACAGGAGCAGAGGGCTGACAGGAGCAGAGGACTGACAGGAGCAGAGGGCTGACAGGAGCAGAGGGCTGACAGGAGCAGAGGACTGACAGGAGCAGAGGGCTGACAGGAGCAGAGGACTGACAGGAGCAGAGGACTGACAGGAGCAGAGGGCTGACAGGAGCAGAGGGCTGACAGGAGCAGAGGGCTGACAGGAGCAGAGGACTGACAGGAGCAGAGGACTGACAGGAGCAGAGGACTGACAGGAGCGAGCTCTTAGCTCTTAGTTGGACACATGTTGGGCTGTTCTCGATGGTCCGGAGGCTCTACTGTCAAACCAGTCACTTGTTGCCACTAGGGTCTTATTTCGTGTCCATGTCTGTGCCCCGTGGAGCAGGATGCAGGACTGACACATCGTAGACGTGGAGCTTCGTCTTGTGTGAGGTTGTTCGATGCCTCCAGAGTGGGTTCCAGAGTGACTGCAGAGCTGTTGTGGACAGGGCTCTTCTGCGGTTAATCTCTAGTTTTCGGTCGCCGTTATTTGTTCCTACGGAGCCCAGATACACAAAGCTGTTTACATCCTCAACGACGTCACGGCCGAGCTGTAGTGGGGGTGGATGGGGTCAGGATGGTGTCTTCAGCAGATTCAAGGTCAGTCAAAGGGTCGTCGCCAAACTTCGGGGACCTGCTCGCTGACTCTAAGCATCAGGTGGTTCGTACCATTAACACGGTTAAAATTGGTCTGTTATAAATGTTCATATCTTGATTTAGGCACAAAATAGTGAAATAAAAGCCCCAGAATCACGCAGTGTCAAGGATTATAAATATATAGCAGACACAAGCACAATATGTCTTCTTTAATATCCCACACACAATGAATTTAAATGTTCTAAATTATGATTTTAATGTATTTATTTATTTTTAGATCAGACTACACGTGGGGAGAGCCAACGCCACTGACCTGCTCAACCTCAGCTGGGTTAAAGACGCCAACGGAAATGCATTTAACAAAACCACCACCCCGTAAAAATGTGCTGAGAACTAGAGATGAACCCATGAACCATTTACAGACCAGCTAAAAAATCTCTTACAGACGAGAGTGAAGCTTTCAAGACTTTATTTCAGGACATTTTCATTATTATGGTTCACAGACAATGAAACAATCCTAAAAGTCTGTGTCTCAAAATTAGAATAGTGTTAAACAGTTCAATATGGGGAAGTCATAGTGTCACACTCTGATCAGCTCATTCACCTGCAAAGGTTTCCTGAGCCTTTAAATGTCCCAAAAGATGTCTCACTGACCATGGTGTTTCTGTGCTTGATTGGCCTGCAAACTCTCCTGACCTGAACCCGATGGAGAATCTCTGGGATATTGTCAAGAGGAAGATGAGAGACACCAGAGCCGACAGTGCAGATGACCTGAAGGCCGCGACCAAAGCGACCTGGGCTTCCCTTCCCCTGAGCAGAGCCACAGGGTGATCTCCTCCATGCCACGGCACATTGATGCAGGAATTCATGCCAAAGGCCCAACCAAGTGTTGACAGCATCGAAATGAACACACTTTTCACAGGCCTCACATTTCTGTTTATTTTTGTAGCTTATGTAATATTCTAATTTTCTGAGACACAGAATTTTGGGTTTTCATTATCTGTCAGCCATAAACATAAAAATATCAGGAAATAAAGGCTTGAAAACTTCACTCTATGTGTCATGAGTTTATACAATATATGGGTTTGATTTTCTGAAATAAGTTACAAAAAAATTGAGTTTTTCATGATATTATATTTTTTTCAGGTTGTCTGTATATCTCTCCCTCCTCTGTACCAAATATTCTGAATATTATTCATCCTTGTTGTGAACTTTTTCATTACTTATTTTCTATTTTATCTTTACTTACATATACATTTATGTTATTATGTTGTATTTGACATTATGCTCTATTTGAAACTAGTCTCTTGTTACTTTTATTGCTACTTAATTAGATATTGTTGTGTGTGTGTTTTAACTCTGTTATTATAATATAATGTGTGAACTTCTGTGTCTAAGTCATTTTCCTTGTGGATCAATAAAGTTTGTCAAAGTCTAAAGAATGTCATGAATAAATAAACAATAATATCGAGCCAAAGGGATCAGAATATAAATATATTAAAAAACTACAAAACAGGAGCACACAGTTTCTCTCCTCTTCTAAGCCACAATCAAACCTGCAGCCTGTTCAAGCTAATGCAATAGCGCCACCTACAGGTTTTAAGAAGTAATACAGGATTCTGATCCCAGCACAAAATGACTATTTATTCGTTCAGTTTCTCCATCTCTCGCCTCCAGCTGGTTCAGACGCAGCAGCTTGACTCCTCACTGGTTTTCTCAGACATCATTTTAGTTTCCCTTCACCTGCCACCTGTGTGTTTTAGAATTGATTTTAAGATTTTACTGATCACTTTTAAAGCCCGTTTAGGTCTTGCACCAAGTTACATTTCAGAACTTTTAACCCCGTACGAGCCTCCCGCAGCCTTAGATCCTCAGGCAGGTCCCTGTGGCTGTTCCCACGTCCAGGCTCCAGACAAAGGGTGATCAAGCCTCTTCAGTCCAGACCCTTGGCTTTGGAACGACCTGCCTGAGGAGATAATCACTTCTAAAAACCCATTTTTATCGGTTGGCCTTCCTTTCACTGGTGTTAGTTCTTTTTATTCCCTACTTCTTTTTATTCTATCTATTTTATTTATTAGAACTAATCTGATTTGTTGGATCATTGACTGTTTTCTTTGTTTTATGTGCTATTTCTGTGTGGAGTTTGCACATTCTCCCCGTGTCTGGATGGATTTCCTCAAACTCAAAACATGCAGCACCCTGTGAACTCACATTAAGGACCATGACGTCCACCCTCCTGTGGGAACCACTCACAGAAAGGTTCAGAGGGGGGGTCAGGTGCTATGAAGATTGGGCAGCAAGCTTCCCCCGCGACCCAGCCGGACAAAGAGGAAGAAGATGGATAGATGGATATATGAATTAGTTATGAGTAGGCCCATCATTTTTGTAGAAAAAAAAAGTGTACCCCATCACTCAATTCAGGCAAATTGTTTTTGCCTAATATATAAGTCCCCCCAAATCTTCAGAATGTGAGCCACGAGCTAGTTACCAATGTGGAAAACTGACAAACTGGCAGGGAGTAATAATAATAATAATAATGCATCAGTTTTATATAGCGCTTTTCAGGAAACTCAAAGACGCTTTACAGAGCATTATTCATGGAGTAGAGGAAGAACCAAGCTTATTTAGGCCAGAGATGATAGAAGATGGATCTCAGGTGAGTGACTGACACAGACCTGCAGCCGGTGTGGGTTGGGTGACGCCTCTCAGGTAAGTGACACAGACAAACACAAAAAGGAGAGGGAAAGGGAGAAACTGGGAAGAATCAAGTTGATCAGAGACGACTTCTTAGGAACTGTATAGTTTGGGATGGCTAGCAAAGCTAAGCTAATGATAATAATAATATATAATGATAATATGACAATATAATCCTTCAACCTCACCAATTAAAATAGGCAAGGCAGTTTATTTGTATAGCACATGATCATGGGGGCAGTGCAGAGACCTGACCACAGGACTTATGTGCTTGTACTTCCTGGTTCGACTCAGGACTCGAGCTGCAGTGTTCTGGATGTTCTGGATGTTCTGCAGCTCTCACAGCTCGTTTGGAGAGGCCAGTGAGAGGCCGTTACAGGATCTAACCTACTGGAGACAAACGCATGGATAAGTCTCCCCATAACTGCTTTAGACAGTAGACCTGTGATTTTTGCTGCTTTTTACATGGTAAAAGGTGCAGATGTTATTGATTTGATGTGGCTGCTAAAGTTCAAGTCTGAGTCCATTATTACCCCGAGATTTCTAACCTGATTTGAAGGTTTTAAAGAGAGAGACTGGAGGTGACGCTGACACTGTCTCTTTGGTTCTGTGGGCCAAAGACTAGGACTTGTGTCTTGTCTGAGTTTAGCTGGAGTTTAGCTGTTGGATGCAGTGGCAGAGTGAGTCCACTGGTCCATAGTCTCCTGCTGCCAGTGAGACATAGATCTGAGTGTCGTCTGCGTAGTTCTGGTAGGACACATTCTTGCTGCGAATTAACTGGCCTGTAGGGGGCAGCATGTAGAGACTGAACAAAAGGGGATTGACCCCTGGGGCCCCCCACAGGTCAGGGCTATTTGATCTGAGACACACTTTCCAATTTAAACAAAGTACTTCCTGTCTTCTAGATAGGACTCTCTAAAACCTGACTGGAAAAGTTGTTCATTTGGAGAAAGTTCGAAAGCTGTTGGTAAACAGCTTTTTCAAGGACTTTGCCAAAAAACTGCAGATTTGAGATGGGTCGGAAATTGTTCAGTCCTGTGGTATCAAGACTGCTCTTCTTTAGGAGAGGCTTAATGACCGCAATTTTCAAAGATCTTGGGAATGTTCCAGATTTAAGTGACATGTTAACTATGTGAGCGAGTGGTGAAAGTAAACTGTGGAGGACAGACTTTAGAAATCTAGTGGGTAACACATTGAGGCAGCATGTGGATGAATTCAGACTGGAGACGATCTCTAAGACAGTTTTGACAGTTACAGGTGCAAAGTGACGGAGTGAGTTCTAAGTGCTTGTATATAAATAACAAGCATGCAATCACAGTAATATTATGCAGTAATAACAGGATAATAGTTTGTATGTGTGGGTTATTTTGTGTTGTTTTAGTTTTTATTAGGCCTCAAGATTAGCATTGGCACTAGTATTGAGACAGACCTTTCTAAAAGCAGTGTGTCTGGTGATGTTTTCAGCACATTTGTGAAGTGACACCCACCCTCAGCTCGGTCTTAAATATTTGTTAATTTTGTGTGCAACAGGTATAATAGGTATGGGCCGTATAGTAGCAGCAGTAGTAGTAGCATCGCTGAGCTAGAACCAGAAGACTAGATGCGACTCAGGGAGAGAGGAGGCAGAGACCGGTAGGCTGCTTTTGATGGTACCAATAGTGTAACAATAGTCAATACAACAGTGTAAGAATGGCCATTTAGTGTAATAGAAACCCCACAATTTACTATATATATGTATATATATATATATATATATATATATATATATATATATATACATATTATAGTTTATACACACACAAATAACACATGTACACACACATTTTTGCAACAAGATGTCCCTCATTTTCAAGCTTTGTCCCATATTTGGTTTTCATCGGGTCACTTCATGTTGGACATGTTACTCAAGTAGGAGTAAAGATATGGTGAAGTAAAAGAAGTAAAATGTCGCCCATTTGAAGTAAAGAATAGAAAATGAGTACTCACTGTTGTGATGCCCGGGTCCTCCGCCTCCTCCTCGTTCTCCGGGTCGATGTCTTCGGCCTGGGTGGTCCAGTCCAGGTCGTCCTTCAGGTCCTCCTCCAGCTGCTGCTTCTCCCTCAGCTTCAGGAAGTCTCCACGCTCCTTGGCCTTCTCACGCTCTTTGGAGAACTTCCTGGACAGCAAGAGCAGACCACAGCAGATGACCAGTGCTGCAAAGAGTTCTGAAAATGTGTACTGAAGTGAAAGTATTGATAGATGTCTAATAATGTCCTCAATTACAAGTAGGCCTACTGAAATGTGCACAGCCTTATACAGATTAGTTTATCATGAACATTTATGAAAGATGTTCTGGAACTAGTGATGTCCGGATCTGTAGCAGGTATTGGGATGGATAAAATCACCACTAAGAGTTTAAAAATACTTTTGTGAGGAGAGATCAGCACTGAAAGAACAACATGAAATTGTACATGAGCACATTGTAAAAAGTCACATTTTACATACAAATTACATTTAATCACAGCACTCTTTCCTCTTCGTTACCACCTAGTGATAACAATTTAAGTTTCCAAAGTCCTTGGTTAATGAAACTAGAACTATTAATGGAAAATGTTTATTGTTCAATAATCTAAGATTTAGTGTTAATTTCTAATAAAAAATGACTTAAATCTAGCAGGGTAGCCTTACTTGTCATGACATCAGCTTTATAAGTGGACCCTTTTACATGTTCACAAAGTAACAATACAATATAATAACAATAAAATTAATACATAATACTGAAGTGGAGTGAAATACAAGGTCTAGGCTAAATGCTAAATGCTAAATGCTAGCGCGGGAGTTAGCACAGAGCTAATCTTACATTTTAAGAGAAATAACAAAATTAGCAAATGTCTAGCTTTGACTAGCGACTGTTACAACACAAGTTATATTATTATGACTTCATGTGCGTCAGAATTATGCTTGGTGGGACTGTACCGACCTGAAAGAACAAAATGAGACGTTATTTCTGTTGCCTTGACTTTCTGCTACTGCCGACGAACAGAAGCAGAGGCCAGAGCTCTTTCCAAACCGCCGCACTGACTGTGCCGCCATCAAGGGGACAAAATCAGGACTGCGATTATTCTTCTCCAAATAAAACCACCACTATTTCTCATTTGCAAAATGACACAACATTAAATAAAAACGATGTTACCGCACACGTGAGTGTCACAGATCCAGAGTTTTTGGATCCCAATCCAATACCAATTTTTAAATATTTCCTGATACTGATTCATTTCATCCTGATACCGATCTTCTCACTTTTAATGATTTTATGTACATGATTTAGGCTGTGCCTTTATAATAAGTATTCCATGGTGAACTTAGCCCCAGTTTAAAAAGTGACATAAAAAGGCCTATTTAAAAAAAAAGGCTATTTGTTGTTATAATAAAATTAGATACAAATTTTATTTCGAGGACACTCAAAGACTGCTTCACACACAGCAGTTTAGGAACATAGTGACAGAGACATTAGATTATGTTTAATCTTACTGTTTCTAAAGGCATTGTGTATTTTCACCATATTATTTCTGTTTGAGGCCTGTAAAAAGATAGAAGCTCGTGGCTAATTAACATATGCAATAACATATATAAGGTTTACACATTTGGCTCCACCTGATTTGTCTAAAGTTTGTTTTTCACTCTTAAGGCTCCGTGAAGACATCACAGAGGTGAAACAAACACTCTGTCATGAATCATGTTTTTAGCTGATCCTCAGTCTAAGCCGGTCTGGGCGTTAGCTGCAGCATTAGCAGCACAAAATCTGATCCACGATACTCTGAAAATGCCTCGATCGGCGGCCTGTAGAAGGAGATCCATTTCATTGTTGAAAGCTGCTTTTATGTCCGAACAGAATAAGCATCAAGAGCAGCTGTGGAGGTTTCCAACAGGTCCTTAGTGGTAATGCTCATAAACTCTAAAAATAAACTAAAAAAAGTATAAAGGATCTACACCCATAAGCACTGATTGTGTGAAAGTGAGAAAATCTTTGCCTGTTCTTCAGTATTCTGCCCTCGTCGATTGGCAGACAGCAAACAGACTTGAAATAAAGACAACATTGAATGACTCTGGGCCATGTTTATTGCTCCCTTGGTTCAAGTATTTGGTAAAACTGAAAAATAAACTGACAGAAAACGTAATGTTTCTCTGCATACACGACGCAGCAAGTCACATGAAACGACCGAGGGATTTTTACCTTGATGTCTTGTTTGTACCGGCTGGAGCAGTAATTAACATTAGCATTTACATTAACATAACACCTAATAGAGGAAAAGAGCCAACAACGCCTCCTTGGAGTTGGCCCAGGACCGGCTAATATAAAAGACACATAGGATCATTGATGAGCAGAGGCATAATTCACATATATGTAAAGTGTACAGTTCATTTATACATTTTCCATAAATTAGTTCAGTGTGACAGTAATGTTTCCATGAGTTAGGACAATTCAGTTCCCATTCACTAAATGACACAGTTCACTAAATTCAGTCCAGGTTCAAATCTCCGGAAAACACCAGTACAGAGGGAAAACAAGCCAAGGCGAGACGAGACAAGGCGGCAACAGTGCACTCAATGCATCTGTAAAGTAAAATGCACATTAGCCCCAACTGTACAACTAAGCGACTATTTGGAGGTCCGATATTACGCCACACACACGAGAGCGGTGAACAAACGGTGTCAACAATGAGACCCAGAAGTAAGAGCGTGGGGTCCGAGGGCGAGAGGAGGGAAAGAGAACGCTTTTATATATTGACTGATGTCACCGCTAACCCATAGTTAGACTGCACCCAAGTGGCAGAGTCTGTCTTATAAATTGAGACCAAGATGGCGCCGCAGACGGTCGCCCTGGTGCTTCGGAGCGTCGTCCTTGTCTTGTTTTTGTGCGTAATTAGTGTTTTTGGCCACTCTTCTGGGTACAACTACACCAGAGAAGAGCTTCTAAACTACAGGACTACAACACCTGTGGACTTATTTCCAGTTTTTGTCACATCTGCGGCGGATTTACTACATACTCTGTTGAGGAGAGTGAGAAGACGTAGGAGCTGCTGGTTCACTAATACACAACAATAATACACAACATTAATACACAACATTAACACACAACAATAACACACAACATTAATACACAACAATAATACACAACATTAATACACAACATTAATACACAACATTAACAAACAACAATAATACACAACATTAACACACAACATTAACACACAACATTAACACACAACAATAATACACAACATTAACACACAACATTAATACACAACAATAATACACAACATTAACACACAACATTAACACACAACATTAACACACAACATTAATACACAAAGAAACACAAAACTGACTAAACGTCGGCTCCCAGTTTTTTATTTATTTATTGAGTCTTTAAAGCAAAAAAAAGTGAGTTTCTAAACCAGGTCTAAACCAGGTCTAAACCAGGACTAAAACAGGTCTAAACCAGGTCTAAACTAGGACTAAACCAGGACTAAACCAGGACTAAACCAGGTCTAAACCAAGAATGAATCAGGTCTAAACTAGGACTAAACAGGACTGAACCAGGTCTAAACTGAGACTAAACCAAGTCTAAACTAGGACTAAACAGAACTAAACAGGACTAAACTAGGTCTAAACCAGATCTAAACTAGGACTAAACAGGACTAAACCAGGTCTAAACAAAGACTGAACCAGGTCTAAACCAGGTGTAAACCAAGAGTGAACCAGGTCTAAACCACATCTAAACTAGGACTAAACCAGGTCTAAACCAGATCTAAACCAGATCTAAACCAGGTCTAAACCAAGTCTGACCCAGGTCTAAACCAGGTCTAAACCAAGACTAAACCAGGTCTAGACCAGGTCTAAACCAGGTCTAAACCAGGTCTAAACCAAGACTGAACCAGGTCTAAACTAGGACTAAACCAGGTCTAGACCAGATCTAAACTAGGACTAAACCAGGTCTAAACCAAGACTGAACCAGGTCTAAACCAAGACTGAATCAGGTCTAAACTAGGACTAAACCAGGTCTAGACCAGATCTAAAGTAGGACTAAACCAGGTCTAGCCTCCTGAGACCCGGCCCATTCATTTGTGTCCTTTACAATGGACATTTTGTTCAGCTGTATTTTTCTTAAGTATTTGGAGTAACCCTCCCAAGTCCTACAGTGTTCTGTAGGGGACATCCTGGGCTGGAAAACTGATGTGTCATGTGATGGGTTTGCATGCTGGGAACTTTACTGTTTTCCTCTATCAAGATGGCTGCCATACCAACAACCACATTGTATGGAAAGAGGAGAGGTATGTCAAATATTCTTTATTTATTGCTATTTTTACCATGATAATTATATATTTTCTTGTTCATAAACATGTTAAGAACAATATTTTTTAAATCTATAAACAGTTTCATTATTTCTGTTTTGAAATAACAGGCATTTAATGAATGTCAAGTGTAGTGGACACCAGGACCATTTTAATGTATTTAATGACTGCACATTGTTGTAGGTGAAAGTGAAGCAGAGAGGATTCTATACCGGATAGTAGAGGGAGATTCAGATTTGGAGCTTTCAGATGAGGAAAAGGATGAGAAGGATGAGTATCAGCCTGTGATAGGTGAAGATGATGATGAAGAAGGAGAGGAAGAAGATGCAGGAGAATCAGATGAGACAGAGTCAGAGGCAGAGAGGGAGCAGCAAAGTCGTCGTGCTCTGTGGGCCAGGACTAACTTGTATGTTTTATTTAGTTTCAGGCTAATGTATTATATTTTATGATCATGCCAGATGATTGTAGTATTTGTACTAGGTGTAAATGCTGTTAAATATATGCAAGTTACCTAAAAATATGCTTATAAAATTTGTTGGTCAATAGGGAGTCATAGCACATCCATGATCCTGAAATTACTGCATTAATCCAAATTGATGTGAAAAAATAACTGTTACTCCTTTAATTAACTTGATTTATTTTTATTTTTTTATCATCTATCATAACAGATTCACACCTGTGCTACCTGGGCTTCCTGCCTATCAAGATGACCCTGAAATCCGTGAATACTGGAGTCCAATTCAGTACTTTTCACAGTACATCGATAACAAAATCTTTGAGGATCTGGCAGCTTTTACAAATCAAAGACAGCTGCAAACAGGAGTGACACTGAATACTACTGCCCAAGAAATTAAGATTTTTTTTGGCACATCGGTACATATGGCCTGCGTTGGCTATCCCAGAGTCAAAATGTTTTGGGCTAAAAAGACTAAAGTGCCAGTTATTAGCAGGAAAATGACAAGGGATAGGTTCTACAAGCTGAGGAGATCACTCAAGATTGTCAATGACCTGGATGTAACTGAAGAGGCAAAGGAGTCGGACATTCTTTGGAGAGTCAGACCATTGCTTGATCGTGTGAGGCAAGGTTGTCTCAGCCTTCCAAGGAGTGACAAGGTGTGCGTTGATGAGCAAATCATCCCATTCACGGGCCGCTGCCCAGTTAGGCAGTATGTGCCAGGAAAACCAAACCCTACTGACCTAAAGGTTTTTGTGCTTGCCTCGCCAAACGGTCTAGTCCTGGATTTCGAGGTCTATCAGGGCAAGAACACCTTTATGGGCCAAGGACTGGGAGTTGGAGCTGCAGCGGTGTTGCGAATGGTCGAGTCAGTTCCTGCAGGAACTTATGTGTTCTTTGATCGATATTTCACAACAATCAATCTCATGGACACTTTGCTCTCAAAGGGTCTTCCAGCAACTGGAACCATTATGAAGAACAGGCTTCCAAAGCAATGCCAGCTGCCAGGAGATAAGCAGCTGAGAAAAGAAGGGAGACATTGGTCAGTGACATTGGTCCGGAGGGGACCTGAGCTGGCAGTGACAAAATGGTTTGATAATAAACCAGTTCTGATGGCTTCCACTGTCTATGGTACAGATCCAGAGGATATCTGCAGCAGATGGTCCAACAAAGACAAGGGTCATGTCCAGGTGAGACGGCAGTAATCAGGGAATATAATAACAACATGGGTGGCGTAGACCTCTGTGATCGAATGCTGAGCTTCTACCACATGTCAACCAGGACCAAGAAGTGGGCATCACGTGTGATGACACATTTCTTTGATGTTGCCATCACAAACGCTTGGATCCAGTACAAGTCTGACAGCAAAGCACTGAATCGACCAGCTAAGAACACACAGCAGTACCTGGACTTCAAATTGCACCTGGCTGAAGAGCTGCTGGATAGTCCCCCCATTAGGCAACATAGGCAAATGCTAAGGGCGCCGCCGCTCCACTAGGGGGCGCCGAGCGCAAAAATCGGCGATGGGGGATAAAATCCTCCACTGTCTAAAACAGGGGTGGGCAAACTACGGCCCGGGGGCCACATACAGCCCGTTAACCTTTTTAATCCGGCCCGCCAAACATGAATAAACTGCAATAAAATGTATTAGTTTTATTTTCCCTGCAATTCTGGCGTTTCCCAATAGATGGCGCACTCTAGATACAGTGATACATAAAACCAAATTATCCACATGGGCCAGGTGTACAGTGCCCGGGGGTAGAACTATATCTTGAACACGACTTCCTCACTCATGGTCCGAAAACCTTCCCATAAAGCACTGCGGCCAAGTATATATCTAGTGTGCCGCGCACACTGCACCTGCTCCCACACGGCGCGTGCCACATTTGCTCTTGTTCGGTGTGGACACCGCGCGTGGACTGTGTCTTGTTGCATACGCTGCGTGGACCTCACATTCTCCTGTGCACCTCTAAACCAGAACTAACACCAGGACTAAGCCAGGTCTAAAGCAGGTCTACACCATGTGTAAACAAGCATTAAATCAGGACTAAAACCAGGTATAAACCAGGATTAAAACCAGATCTAAACCAGGTCTAAACAAGGTCTAAAACCAGGTCTAAACCAGGACTAAAACCAGGTCTAAAACCAAACAAGAATTTGCAGGAGGTGGTTGCTACATTCATGTAGTTTTTAAAAAACATGACAATATCAAGTAATCCAGTTACTTATTTAAGTAATTTAATGGATTATGTTACAAACTACATTTTGGGGTCTGTAATCTGTAATCTGTAGGGAATACAGTTTAAAGTAACCTTCCCAACACTGTCAACAGAATTATCAAATGTGTCACAATCAAACGGAAGTCAAAACTTCTGAAACGAAAAATGTTAATTTTTGAAGTGGAAAATCATCGGCCCTAAATATGGTGCACATGTTGAATTGAGATGTTTGAATATGTCACATGTAAATTGTTGGATCCTGCAAGTTATTTTCATCTTATTTGCTGGGTTGATGTAGTCAGACTAGAACACTCCATCCATCTGCTCCTGGTCCGGCTCTTCCATCAAATTTTAGAACCCTTTGTGGCCCTCGAGCCAAAAAGTTTGCCCACCCCTGGTCTAAAACATCGTCACTATGAACTGTTTGATTTCTTGTGAGTATCTGTACTCTGGCAGTATTTTTATTTTTTATTTATTTTTGCAATCCAAGGGGTGCCACCTGAAATCTTGCCTAGGGTGTCAAAATGGTTAGGGCCGGGCCTGGCCACAGCTACCCAGGTGGGGAAGGAGCCGGGCGAGGAGGAGGAGCCGGACGAGGAGGAGGAGCCGGGCGAGAGGAGGAGCCGGGCGAGGAGGAGGAGAGGGGTCCAGCTACCATCAGGCGTCTGAAAGAGTTCCACTCCACAGGGGCAGTGGGACAGGGGACAACATGTGAATAGCAATGAACGAGCTACAGATGAGAACATAGTAAGTGATGCTGATGAGAAAATAGGAGGAAACAGAGGACAGTAGTCAGGTTGCCACACTTCCCCCAGCTTGTTATCTCCTGCAGCAGCTTATCTTAGTAACATCAACTAAGTAACCTGGTCATAAGCTATTCCTATTCCAAATGAGAAATAGTGGTGGTTTTATTTGGAGAAGAATAATCGCAGTCCTGATTTTGTCCCCTTGATGGCGGCACAGTCAGTGCGGCGGTTTGGAAAGAGCTCTGGCCTCTGCTTCTGTTCGTCGGCAGTAGCAGAAAGTCAAGTGCCGGAGTTAAAGGAAATGAAATTGCAGATTGTGTTGCAAGGCCCGCCTAAAAAAAGAAAGTTTAGATCTTAAGGTATAGGTTTTAGTCCGGTGAGTGATATTCGCCCTGGAGTGTCGTCAGGACACAGGAGACAGGATGCAGATGGTAATTTTAGGGTTTTATTGAAACTCGAGCATCATCGCAGGACACTCTGGGTGTGAGTGTGTGTGTGTGTGTGGTCTATAAAGAAAAAGAAAGAATAAAACAAATTAAGTCTATTGCACTATATAGCAACACAGTAAAC
The DNA here is from genome assembly GCA_034769755.1 of Odontamblyopus lacepedii. Classification (NCBI taxonomy): domain Eukaryota; kingdom Metazoa; phylum Chordata; class Actinopteri; order Gobiiformes; family Gobiidae; genus Odontamblyopus; species Odontamblyopus lacepedii. Next base: position 5,075,859 of record CM068345.1, read on the forward strand.
ACAAAAACAGACATAAATAACACAGGGTGACTAAATAGGAGGCACTGAATAAAGACGTAATCTAACTATAAATAATGAATATACACGGCATGACACACCCGAAATAGCATTAGCTTCTAAGCTACGCTAACTTCCTTATAGATCGAAAACTGAACGGATGATATATAACAAACATAAACAACATACCCCGATTTGCATAAACAATACTAAAAGAATTATAAAACGTCTAAACAGCCCTGAAGAACATAACTTACTTTTTTGTCAGCGACGCACAACTTGAGCTAACAGATGACTGCGCGCTCGAGCCTTGTGAACTCATTAAACAGCGGTGCAGCGCGCTCTAAGCTAAAATGTATATGAACTATCAGCACCACTAGTGGGCGCTCCTCACCAACCTACTGCCTTTCCAACACTCCTTCCTTACTCTTTTCTGTTGACAGTTGTAGAGATCCAGTAGAGCAGGGGTGTCAAACTCACTTTGGTCCGGGGCCGGATATAAAACTGAGCACCAGTGGGGGACAGATCCTTTCAGGCTGCGGCTCCACGGCTCTGGACTGGTCTCCCAGAGCACCTGAGAGCACCACAGACTGCTGACTCTTTTAAGAAACATCTAAAACATCCCTGTCCTCACGTGATGCTGTTTATTTTGTTTATTTCTATCTGCTACCTGCCTTCCTGTCCGGTCCGTGTTGTCTTCCCCATGTAATATTGTTTTTTTGTATGTTGTAATGTACGGACGGGGTGACAGGTCCAATCTCGATTGCTTTGTATGTCTTGTACATGTGAAGGAATTGACAAATAAAAGGCTACTACTACTACTACTACTACTACTACTACTACTACTACTACTACTACTACTACTACTACTACTAAAGACATTTTTATTCAAACAGGCTTTTAATGTTTAATGTTTAGCAGCGTTTTTCTTTTTGCATTTCATTGTAGCACTTTGAGATTTTGCTTTTAAATGTAAAGTGGGTTATAAATAAAATCTATTATTATTATTATTATTATTATTATTATTATTATTATTATTATTATTATTATTACAACCTACTTTGATCCCAAAGTGTGTTTATCGTGGTGCATTGAGGTTCATTACAAACTGTAACTCGTTGGTTCACTTTCATCTATAAGGCTCTACTTGGACTATTGCCCACTTATATTTGTTCATTAGTGTCACGGAGAAGAACCGGTTCATATTCTCTTCGCTCACAGGATCGTCTCTCGCTCTGCACCTTCATCTTGGAACATGTTGCAGAAGGAACTTGGTTAATTTCATTTCTCTGATGCTTTCAAGTCTAAACTCAGAGTCCTACAGACCAACTCCATGACCTGCACTTGTTTTACATAATTGTTTTTATCTCCTCTGTATTTGTCTGTAATATTGTAACTGTGTGAATCACTGCTGCCTCTTGGCCAGGACTCCCTTGAAAAAGAGGTTTTTAATCTCAACAGGACTTTCCTGGTTAAATAAAGGTTAAATAAATAAAAAAAGGGGCCAGATCAGAAAACTCATGACATTTATACCCCAAAATAGAAATAAGTCCAAATATTTGTGCAGAGAAATGCAAATCTATTACAGAAATCTTTTTTATTTGATTTTATTTGACAAAATATTATAATATTATGCTGTTCTGCTTTCACAGCAGCATCACTGGCCTCTCGGCTCCAGGTGAAAACAGACGGCTGTTTCTTCAGTTCAGCAATAATTCGTTTATCTTCTGTCTTAATTCTTAATTCTCCGTTCAAGTTATTGTATTTTTCGCCATGTCTCGTAGTGGCGTTTAAGATTATATTTCTTGAGCACTGACACTTGTTGCAAACACATTAAGCACAGGTTTCCCATTCAGCTCCGCTGGAGACACTGCGACGCTAAACAGCGCAGAAAATGATCAGGAAAATCTGAAAAATTTAAATATTTTAATGGAAAATCAGCCGAGGGCCAGATTAAAAGTCTTGGAGGGCTGGATCTGGTCCCCGGGCCGCATGTTTGACACCCCGGCCATAGAGCGTTTTACAACATATTTCTTTGGATTAGAGACAGTGGGTTTCATTTATACGAATCTGCGTAGTTCATTTGGACCGTCGTATTCTGCTCAAACAGGCTCAGACTAAAGGAGCACATATCGACAATTTAACCATCGAATAATAATGCTCCCACTGAAGAATCTATATTATTCACTCATTTATATGAATTTGTGCAGAGGGAGCTCATTTCGACAGGTCTGTATCTTATATCAATAAAGCTGCAACTGTATAAGAGAAAGAAATAGCTGGAAACACTGACATTTTTACATTAACAGTGGAAAAAGAGTAAAGTGCCAGAGGTTAAAAAGTGGATCAATATAATACAAGAAATTAAGAGGAATGAAAAAAAAAAGACAAAATAAAGAAAAGTGAACAGGGTTTTGAGAAAAGAAGTGGCCACACCGGCTCGTCACAGCCTGATCCCGTCACATCTCAGGAGCTCAGCAGGTCCTGGTCAGGACTTGGATGGAGACGCTGGGAATTCCAGGTGCCACAGGGGGGCGCCAGTGGCAAAAACTGTCGTCGTGTCCTTAGGCAGGACACTTCACCCACATTGGCTTGTATGAAAGTGGTGTGTGCACGACTGAGGGGCCGATGGTGCAGACTGGAGCCTCTCTTCCGTCAGTCTGGCCCAGTCTACACCAGAGTGTGGGTGAATAATGAACTCTAAAGAGCTTTGGGTGTTTTGAAAGGCACTTTATAAATGCAATGATTAATGATGAATTCATTCAAAAGATTGTTTATGAAGGATTTAGAGGTTGATGAAAATCAAGACATATGAAATAAAACATTAGGGCTAATCAAGGATATCAAATATATATTATTATTATGACAGTGTTGGTGATTTGACGATGCTTTAGTATTGTGTAATATTGTATTAAAGTGAGGGTCATGTGCTGATAATGACAAGAACAGTAGTTCTTATTATGGCTGCTATTGTTATTGTTATTATATACATTGTGTGTAAATGTGTGTGTATATATTTATATTTATATATATGTGTGTATTTAGGCTGTTTACAAGCAAAAAACAAATCTGAATAGAGGTGTATATGTGTAACCCTCCTATAACAGGGCTAATGACAAAATGATTATTATTGTTATTATTGCCATCATTATCTTTTTGTATTTTTTGTGTTCTTGGTATTTTTATTTTTTGTATTTTATTTATTCTGTATTTTGTGTGGATATGGTTCATATAGAAATGTTTTCTTTAAAGCTTAAAAAATTATAAAGTATATAAAAAAAGAAATGTTATATTAAATAGCGTTAAATATATAAGGCTCCAGTGTGAGTTTCTTATTATAATATAGTGAAATTTTAAAGTTTTCTACACATGGAACAAAATAAAATACGATGTAATGAAAATGATAAAATCCGATATTAAATCCAAACTATTCAATCAGCTAACGTAGGTATTCTGTCACAAATCCAACGTGCACAAGTCGATGTTTAACTGGTCAAAACGTATAATAAAACTAGGGCTGGGCGATATGGACCAAAAAATATATCTCGATATATTTTGCTATATCTCGATATACGATATATATCTCGATATCTTTACAGGAAAAATAACCCCCTCCCAAACTACTGCAAAAACAACAAACAAATTTTATCTGATTAATATTCCTTTAGTACTGCACTTAAACACTCTGTGCCCCTTTTTGGACCCTCACCCACAGTTTAAAACCCTCTTCTTTAAGAGAACTTCCACTGGTACTTTAAAGAAAACTACTTCAAAGTGAAAAAAGTGTCTAGGATTTTTAAACCTGTATTTTGACATTCCTAACTGGAGTCACATTCTCTTGTTTTAAAGTGATGTTTAGTCTCTGCACATTTACCAAATCAAACGCACATTGTGACAAATATGATCACACTCAGTATTCAGACCTTGAGTCCGTGACAAGACCGAGTCCAAAGCTCTCGCTTTAGAGAAGGAAGTCCAGCGGTGTGGGGGTGCCTAATGAGTGGTGGGGCAGGTGTGGGTCCTGCTGCGGGGCGCTCCTCGTTTAAGGGGGCGTGGGTGTGTTTTGAAGCGGAGTTAGTTCGTATGAGTGATATCAGCCACACGCGGAGCTCGTATGCTGGAGTCGTGCGCGGTCGGAGGTGTCATGTGGTTGCGCTCTCGCTGGGCAGGTGCATTTAGAAAGTTTAACTCGTCACGTTGCGTCTGTGCGCAGCTCCTTATTGTGGCTGCAGAAGCACTCGCACAGAGGCGCCTGTTTGTTTTCCCCGTTCACACAACGAAATATTTACTCGCGAGTGAAATGGGCGCACTGGAGAGCCCTGGTCCTAGTCTTGGTTTAGTCCGCGACCGAGCCCCGGGCTCTGCGGCCGCGTTTAGTCCTGGTTTAGTCCTAGTCCTGGTTTAGTCCGCGACCGAGCCCTGGGCTCTGCGGCCGCGTTTAGTCCTGGTTTAGTCCTAGTCCTGGTTTAGTCCGCGACCGAGCCCCAGGCTCTGCGGCCGCGTTTAGTCCTGGTTTAGTCCTAGTCCTGGTTTAGTCCGAGGCCAGCTCCGGGCTCCACGGAGGAGCTCGGGGGACAAACGCGAGGAGGCGGAGGCGAGCGCGGCACAGAGAAGGCAAAATAAGCTAAGCGGCGAAAACAGAAGTAAACGTAAGCATTATAGCGATATCTCGATATGTCAGAATTCATATCGAGTTTCAAAAATATCTCGATATATTTTAAATATCGAGATATCGCCCACCCCTAAATAAAACCAAAACACTTTTATTAATTAAAATGTGACTTGTTCCTCCACTTCTGCCTCGGGAGCTCAGATCGACGGCTCTTAAACAGGAACAGTGCTTGCCGGTCGTGCACATGTGAAATAGTCTGTATGAACTGTATGAATTAAAATATGTGATTAATAAGTTAAAGTAACGCACTACAGTGTTACTGTTGTGTGTTTTTTTTAGATTGTATTTAATCTGTAGCTAATGACAAATGTTGTAAATTATAGTTTTATGTGTATAAGTTTTGCTTTTGAATTTTAATACTGCAAATTTAAATGGACCCAGGAAGAGGAGCTGACGCAGTCGCTGCTGAAGCTAATGGGAATCTAATAAACAATAAACAATAAAGACGTGCGACCCCGCACCTCAGGGGCTTATGTCCACTTGCATCACGACTGTTTCAACAATAGGGATGATCAGATTTCCAAATCAAAAACTGGGACTCCCCAGTACAACATCACAGACACAGGCAAATGACTCTGCAGATAAATATTGATGCGGCGCCACATATCAGGACATTTATCTGTCTGTAAAACGGATTAACTGGGCAGAATATAGAGAGTCTGAGCTTCATAACAAGGGAAAACATGTCCACGTGGAATATCGGCCCATATCGGCCGATAATGTCGGCCAACCGATATATCAGTTGGGCCCTAGTCCATTTATGAGACATTCTTGAACTTTTGCTAAAACACGTAACTTGAAGATGTCAATAATTTTTATAATGAGTGGTAACTTCATAAATTGAGTAACAGAGCTTTAGACAGAGCAGTGCCTACATTAGCATCACACCCCCAGGGGATGTTGATGACATCAGTATCTATTTGATCTGTGTGTTTGAGGACGACTCCCAGAACCCCGCCATAAATGGTCTAAATCGAGGTGCCCAAAACGTCGATCTACCAGATGATGGCAGTGTCGTAGTACTCGAGACCCATCTTTGTCTCGAGACCGGCTTCGAGACCGTTTTTATGGTCTTGGTCGAGTCTCGGATTGGGAATCGGTCTTGTCTTGGGGCTTGAAGGTGCTTGAAGGCGCTTGGACTCAGTCTTGTCTCAGACTTGAGGCCTGACACTTGTCGAGTGCGGTCATGTTTCATTCGGGCCGCTGCTGTTGGTAATGAACCTGTACCGTGTGCGTCCTAATTCGTAGCTTGTCTGCAACAGCGTGTCTACTCCAGTACCAGCGTGTATCACAGGGCAGGTTAAACTTCTCACGTCAGCACGCCGCTCCTCTTCTTTTCGCGCTATCGCTCCTCCCTGCATATAGTGCACATCGGCTCTCTCCTAGGTGTGCTCCTTAGGGCCAGACGATACGTAAAGCAAAAACTAATCCAAATTTATGCCACAGTGTTGGCACAAAGCAGACCTATGGCTACGAGTAGCTGAAGTTTGTTTAATAAAAACGCACAAATGCATCTGTATTTGTCACGATGTGTGTTTGGTAAATGTGCAAAGGCTGGTAAATCCCACTGTAAGACAACGTAACTCCAGTTAAGAATTTGAAAAAAACAGGTTTAAAAATCCTAACCACTTTCTTCACTTTCTTCACAGTGCCAGTGGAAGTTCTCTTAAAGGAGGGGTTCTCAAACTGTGGGTGAGGGTCCCAAAAGGAGGCGCAGAGTGTTTCATTGCAGTACAGTTTGTTTGGCTTGTTTTAAGTTTAAATTAACATTTATCACATAAAATGCAGATAGATCTATAAAAACTTTATTATTATGTAGATTATTATATTATTTAGACTTTCTGTGGTGTGTTTAATGAAATGATCTGATGAACCATGTCTGAGTAAACCAATGAGCATGTTTATCCAGGACTATAGGGAAATAAGTCCGGGCGGTGTCCACATTTGCATCATGACTCCAGTCAAATACATACAAAACAAAGGCTGCCTCAGAAAACTGTCTCATGTCGTGTGATGATGAATTGTGATTTGGTTATTTCTGATGTGGCACAATGGTCCTGAATTATTTGCAAACACAGCCATAGTTTATTTTCAGAGAGATTTCGTTAGAATCAAGTCGACCAGAGACGATTTCTTTGGAACTGTATGGGTTGGGGTGGCTAGCAAAGCTAAGCTAATGGTAATATAAAATATAACAGTATAATCCTTCAACCTCACCAATTAAAATCTAAAGTAATAACTGCATAATTGTCTTCATATTTTGGTTATTTTAGTGATGTTATTGTAGTTTTTTATCAGGCCTTAAAATTAGCATTGGCATTAGTGTGGAGACACAGACCTTTCTAAAAGCAGTGTGTGTCTGGTGAAGTGACTCCCACCCTCAGCTCGGTGCTCACTGTCTTACCTTTAAATATTTGTTCATTTTAGTGCAACTCGGCAAAAAAGCCCATAGAGATACAGGAAGTAGTGATGCTACCAGTCGGTACATTTACTGTACACACACAAAGAGAGTTTTTGACCTCCGTGAAGTTGCCCCCCATCAAACGCTAACCTACACAAAAGGCTGTGGAAAAGACTGTAAGTCTTTAGTCATTTGCTTTTGATTCATATTTTCTATAACAATACAGACTTTTCCACAGCCTCAGATCGTTTCTCTTCACTAGTTTTGTGGAGTTTGTCACCGTCAGCTGAGCGGAAATGACGGCCTATAATTACCACAGAAATAATAATTAATAATTTTAGAAATAAACTCACACAAATGAAAATTGTCACAGTGCAAAACAGCACAAACGAAATACAAACGTTTTCTATAATTTTCTTCCTGTTTTGAGGCTGTTTATCACTTTGAAGGACTGGACGACGTCATCGGTCGAAAATAAAACTGCAAATATCTTAAAAACCAGAATAGCACAAACAAAACTTTTTGCAGCACAAACAAAGCACAAACGACTGACTCCATTTTGGGCGTTTTAGTGCATTTTGAAGCTTCCTGTGGAGCTGACCCCAATTTGACCTATAAAAGAATCGTTAATTTCTCCAAAACTAAAGCAGCACAAAGAAAACTTTTTGCAACACAAATGATTGACATAGTTTTTGTGTAGGTTTGTGTTTGATGGGTTCGACTTCACGCAGGTAGAGTTTTGTCCCAACTTATTTATCGAGTCCTTTACAACTCTCAGGGTGACCAAAGTGCTTCACTTTAAAATCAATACAATATAAAACAAACAAAACATTAAACAATGACATAAAACAAATTGTGCAAAGTGTCACTACTTTACTTAGTTTTAAAAGCCGGTCTGAATAGGTGAGTTTTGAGCCTGGATTTAAACAGGTCGAAGTGTGTGAGGATGCGTAAACTGGAGGGCAGTTTGTTCCAGAGACTGTCGTTGGGCACAAGTGGATGCCAGCAGCACTATTATTAGCATTAGTTGGTATAGGTTATCTATAAACGATCAAAACGTTCTATATATGTTAATAATATGTTATGTATATGTCTAACTTGTTAGGAATACGCTATGTATATGCCCAAAATAAAAAAAAAAACATCAATAGTTCAGCGTATGCCAGAATTTTAGGGAAATTCTGGTACGTTGGCACACGCTGGCTAAATTGTCGAGGTGTGACAGGGTCTTTATATCTATTATTATTATAGTGTCACATTCATGCTACTCTTTTATTGACATCTGTAGACACTGGAGGGACTATGTCTCTCAGCTGATCTGGAAACACCTCAGGACCCCCTGGAAGAGCTGGAGCAAGAGGGCGTGGAAAAGTTACCTACAAACTTAGGCTCAGCTGTGCCCTTTGTCCTGACCAATTATTCTGCTACCTGATACAGATATAACTCCTCTAAAGCACAGCCCTGTTTTACATAAAGTCAAAACAGACTCGAGCCTTATAACATATATATCCTCAACAAGGATCCAACGAGGGTTACAAGACCAAGAAGATTCTATCATGGAGGCACTATTTCTGCTCATAGTGGGATCATTAGGTAAGTACTGCATCTGACCATCTACTGCAGGTTTCTATCAAATATTTAAATGAAAGAAAACTGGTGGGACATATTTGTAACTTACTTTAAATAGATAATCTTTAAGTCTTTATTTGTCTCACTGTCTCTGATGGAATTGCATCCACAGATTTATATGTGACTTCTCAAAATGCATTTCACTCCCACAGGGACATAAAGATCAGCCCTTAATGTAGCACCTACACACACCAAACGTTACAGTTTTGTACAGAACACGATTTTGACAGATTGTACAGAAGGATTTTTACTGCGAGCTGCAAAAAATGTAT
>CM068345.1:5089829-5257131 GCA_034769755.1 Odontamblyopus lacepedii
GAATGTGCACAGGGAGATCGGTGTTGGGCTGTTCTGGACTGTTTGTATTTATTTATTTATTTATTTATTTCTTTATTTGACGGGGACAATGCAATCAGACATAGTTACATACAGAGTTTGCAGCTGATGTGATGCATACAAGGTTTAGCAAATGCTAATTTTCAACCCCCGTCCCTGGTTGAGCTTTTCTACACTAACGTACATATAAAACAATCAAATTTCATCTATATAACTACAGCAATAAAAGACATGTAACACTCATTCATTCACTCAGCTGATTCATTCACACATTCTAACATTATTTACACATGGGGACATCTTTGGTTTCTCTTGAGCCAAGATTTGAGTTTAAAGGTGAACAATTTGAACTCACAGATGGACTTAATTTCTGTGGGCAGGGAGTTCCACAGTTTACAGCCTTTATAAGAGAAGCCGACTGTCCAAATGACGTCCTGCACTGGGGGATTTTACTATTAGAGTTTAAGGTGCCTCTTGTCGTCCTGCTGCTGTTTGGTCTTTGTACAAATGTACTGAGCGGTTTTGGAGCCAGATTATGGAAACATTTGAAAAATAATTTGAGAAAGCATAAATTGCTGAAACTGTCGAAACTTAATAGATTATAATGATTGAGAATGCGACAGTGATGAAAGCGGATCGGTTTCCTATCCATAATTTTTATTGCTTGATTGTATAATGAACCGATGGGCTTTGTGGCTGAGGGAGCTGCCTGGGCCCATGCTGTCATGCAGTAGGATAGTTCATTAAAGTTCATTGATGGTGATAAAATTATATTTAAGGCTAGGCATTCAAGAGGGGTGTCTAGGTCAATCCCCCCCCCGTGAGTAGTTCGCCCCACTGTTAGCACACCGCTGCGCCGCTCTGTTTGCCAAACGAATGTGAAAGTCACTCTGCGCCGCGTCTTCGCGTTTAGAAGCCGTGGTTGTTGTCCGCACAAGCTTCGCATCCGCGTGAGGGTCTATCAGGCCGAGTGACTCACCAGTTCGGTAGCAGAAGGCTGTTCCCGTGCGACAAAGCTCCGATGCGCTGCTCTCCCCAGCGCGTAGCTTCTCCGGTAGTTCCTGACTCCGAGCCAACAGCTGATCCGGCCACTGCGCTGCGCAGCAGGGCTCTGCTGGAGGCAGGGGCGGTGTCTGCGCTGCTTCACCGGTGGCAGGCCTCACCTGCTCCGCAGAGTTAGCCTCGTGTGCAGCCGTGGCCGGTCCGGGATTGAGGTGTATATCCCCAGCCAAAAGCAATAGCATCAAAAGAGCTTTGGATGCGTGCACTCGGTCCTGCTCTGAAGAGTGTCGCTTAGCATTCCTATGGCTTTTACACCAGGATGCAGACCAGATTGAATACAGGATACAGTGCCCATGTCCAAACGTGTAGAGTTTAGTTTGTTCACCATATGGGAAGTTGACCAAAGTACCCTTATGTGGTGGTGAAAAATTGTAAGTCCAAACATTCAAAATTAAAATAAGTTGTAAAATACAAAGGACATGAGTGGAGCCCAACAAACCACTGCTGCCCTCAGCGGCCATCTTGTTGGTAACAATAATAACATTAGTTTTTCTAACATATGGAATATCTTGGCTGAAAGCATTTTAAATTCACTGACTGGGAAAATCAGTGTGAGGAGATAATTATCATATGGACAACTGCACTTAATTTGAAATAGGCGTAAATGTGAATAGTTTGTCTTGGCATAGAGCGGCACCGCAGCGGGACCCACATCGGCCCCACAGCTCAATAGACACTGTGCAGCTGGACCCACCCTCTGCGCCCAAAGCACCAGCTCCGCCGCACCACAGACATGACACCATCGGCCGCACAGGTGCGAACCCGGGCCACAGAACCCCAGACACCTGAGCACGGCACGGCCCAAAGTCCCAGCCCGAGTGCGCCCCCTAGTGCAGCAGGCTCAGGAATGACAAGTACCTCAGGGTCACAGCGCATTATTTCACCCAGTGGGAACTTCACTCACTTTAAGTGTTAAAGACAGAAGAGGCTCTTCACTCACACTGCTGCAGAACACTTCATGAGCCGAACATGACAGTGGACGTGTGACTCTGCTCTTCAGTTTTTAAGTCCCTCAACATCAGCTCCTTCTCTCTTACATCTGGATCCAAAAACATGATCATATTTGTTTATATAAATGACATAAGTAAACTGCCACAGGCAGTAAAAATGTCTCCACACAACATTCACAACATGCAAATTAAGGCAAAAGTTTTGTAAAAATACAGTAAGAATTGAGGCATTTACAAATGTGAGTATTTGTAGGTCTACAGTTAAGTTGCTGATTTTGTGGGACGGTTGTCGAGGACATAATTGTTTTTGTTGTAATTATATCTGAGTTAAGTTGTGATATTGTTTGTTAAGAAAGAAATATACAAAATAAAAGAATTTACCACATGTTTTAGGCGACAATGTCATTTGTCATTGTCTCACAATTAACTATAAAATGGACTATAGTCCACTGCTGTTTCATTCCACCGATATAAAAATAGTTACGAGGTTAGTTGAAAGTTAAAAATGTAATTCCCACATATTGACTGTCTGTGGTCACATGTTCTGTGTGTGAAGGACACATTTGGACAAACAGAAATGACAGACGTACTTGTGATTCTTCTAGTGTTTTATCTTCCTTTAAAGTGCAGAAACAGGGTGCAGATATGATTATTTGAGAACATCAACGCCTGAGCATTTTCTAATAACCAACTAGCACCGACCACAGGGTGAAAGTTTGACAAATAAAGCAATAAACACAGGAGAGGTGAGCGCGTTCTGTCCTGAATGTTAGTGGCCGGGTCAGAGCAACACTCGAGTGAGATAAAGCTCACGGTTTGCAGTTTTCAACCAGCGCCACAAAACTACTCTGTAAAAAAAGTATTCATCAAATATAATGTTGGAAACATGACGAGTTAAACTATCTCATACTAGTATTGTTAGTGAAATGTTTAAATAAGCAATTTTATGTCTTGTTGAAGGTAAAACACAACAGAATTTTCAGCCAGACGTGTCTGACTTAGGGCGCACAGACGTTAGTGGTGGTGGTGCTGGGGTGGATGGAGCAGTGGTAGAATTACTCGTCCTGGTCACATCAGTAAAACTGTTCTAAAAGTTGTACTGCAGCAATCCATGAATGACAGCCTCCTGAGAGCAGCAAAAGGGCAGACAGATGTACCGGACACACACGGTGTGTTCAGTCGTGTTTTAAAGACTTGAGAGTAAAGATGTTGTGTGGTCCATGTTAACAGCGTGCCTGGATCGGGCTGTATGATGACGTCAACACTTGGGGCTGGTCCCTGTCAGACCCGGCCTACTACAGCGAGGGCCAGGAGAACTACAGGAAATGGGATCCCGGGGAGCCAAATAACAGGGGTGCAAATGAGTGCTGTGCCTTCATGATTTATAACGGAGACTGGGCAGACTACGACTGTGCCAACCGACTTCGGGCCATCTGTGTGAATGTGACAGGTGAGACTATGGGCGGGTTCCACATCATGCAGCTCCACTTCACCTTGACCGTGCAGCACTGACACACTCGTTGTAGTGAGTGAGAGTCGTTCCACATCCCGTGTATGTGCAGCGCTGGTGCTCCTCCACTCCGCCGCGCTCACACAGAATTACAGACCAACTCTATTTTGTTCTGGGCCGGTGTCCGGCCGGATCAAGCTCCACAGTTCAGAACGAACCAAACAGGAAAGAGAACAACATCCAGATTTACAAAGTGAACACACTCAGTGTGGAAGATAATTTGTTTAATCAGATCTTGAATTTGAAACGTCGCTGACTTTCTCACTTTGAGTTCTTAAATATTCAGCACAAATAGTTGAAGCACTCAAGTTCAACAGTCAAATCCAGAGTGTAAAATTCACAGTGTAAAACATTTGCAGGAAAGATCCACAGAACAATAATAAAATCTGAAGGTGAACACAAGATGGCGTCGTGTTGTTTTCAGAGGCCTGAGCTCATTGGCTCATGGGCCCAAAAATAATTTTCTCTTCCTCAATACGGGCGAGCTCCTCCCACTCGTGTGACGTCTGTAACGTGCACGGAGCGTTTGGACCAATCAGAGCAGGGCCTGGAGTGTTTGGACCAATCAGAGCAGGGCCTGGAGCGTTTGGACCAATCAGAGCTGCTAGAGCGGGCGCGGGCTCAGAGTGGGCGAGGCTCAGTCGTACAAAGATCATTTTTAGGAGTTTTGAGGATTTAAACATTTTGAGAAAGTTTCTGCGGCGAAAATAGAAAAGTATCCTACAAAATCCGACCTTTGTGAAAGCCGGATGCCCTGCCAGAACACGGGCAGCTTGACTTCCCAAAATGCATTGCGCTCTGTGGGAGAAGCTCCCGGAGCTGCAGTACCTGGAGCGGCCACTAGTCTGGAGCCGGGACAGAGGGGGAGGGGCTTATTCAGATTTTATTATAGATCCTTGGAAAGATCCAAGATGCCAAGGCAGAAGCAATCGATCCAAAGTGATCCGAGCAAACTTAGTAACAAACAGGAAATAGAGCAGTGAAGCGATCTGATTGGTCAGAATTGGCCTCATCAAAACCTCGTCTCTTTGATTTCTTAAGTGTAAACCCCGCCCACAGATGAGAACGGCCAATAGGAAACAGCCTCTGTCCTCCTCACTCACACAGGATCTATTGCTTCTGCCTTGGCATATTGGATCCATAGACCGTATATATGAGTGTTTATAACTCCTGCACTGAGCCTCGTCATTTTGGTCTTAAAATGTTCGTATGAATCTGCTCTACATGATCCTTTTTCACTATTTTGTCTGTCAAAAAAACCCTATTCATAACATAGAGCCTTGGCTGCAGATTCAGTCCAGTTTTACGGTCTATGCTTGAATCTTTGTTGTGAAATTTTTCACTGTGAATTTTACGCTCGGAATTTTGACTGTTGAATTCCAGGGCTTGAAAACATCTGTGCTGAATATTTAAAAGGTGACATTTTTATTTTGAATTAGAAACATATTGAATAAGTATGCTTAACATTTTAACTAAAATTCTGAATCAAAATAATTCAAACAAAAGTGAGAAATTCAGTGTTATTTAAAATTCTAAATCTAATGGAACAAATTATCTTCCGTCACGAGCTTTATTTCCATCAGATCACTAACACAGTAGTTCTGGGATACTTGGCACCAATAGGCAGTCAAACGTATATCTGGCACATCTATTGTCAGATCCTATAAAAACACATCGTCAAAGAGCCTTAAATATGCAGTTTTATTGTGTTTATAATACTGTAGAAAGTATTTTAAAAAGCCATAAAACTGCAGAGCCTCGGTATTTCCTTTAGCACAACTTTAAATAATAATGAACAGAGACAATTCCAGCCTTTGTTGGTCATGTCATATAGTTATAAAAAGAAAGATGCTACATTGAAAGTGAAAGACTCTGAGGCAAAAACAAAGCCTGCTAATGCTCCACTGGCTGCACTGATGTGGTCACAACACGTTTGAAGATCTCTGGACAATGATAAGACAAAGGACTTCATGGACATAGGCTGGACATAAAGAGAAGCAGGCAGGTGCTCTGAGCTCTGTGTCCCTCCAGGTCTGTGTCCCTCTGCTCAAACATGTGAAAGAAACTAAACTAAGAGGGGAAAAAATGAGAAGAATCAAAATCTATCCTCCTCTCGATTAACCACGATTAAAAAGACACCCTAATTAACTGCAGTTAATCATTATTTTCTTATTTATAATGCACCAAACTGTCAGTTTAGACAAAAAAAAACATTGAATAAGAGGTTAACAGCACTTTAACATGTCTGACAAAGCTGTATGAACAGCCTGTGTGTTTTGTCCCTTCAGTTTGACTTCGGCCTTTGAATGACTCAAATTAACCTGCATTTTATGCCAAAGCACTTGATTAAGAAAAAGCTGAACTGGGCCTACACATGTGGTATTGGAATAAACTGTGGTCCATTGATCTGTTCCTCATGTCCAAACGAGCAGGTGCTGCTCTGCCTGTCAATCATAAGGTCACAGGAGCATTCACAGAGGAGCCCTGTCTTTAATGGAGAGGCTGGTCTAACCTCCGTGTGGACTCACAGAACCACTCCTTTAATGAGAACGAGAAAAAACATTTACCCAAACAGTTAACACGTTAATGTTCCCAGGCCTAAACAAAACACAACTCCAGGTACAGTACAGACACGAGGATACAACATATCAACAAGGTTAAAAGCTCATAATATTGTTGTCTGGGATCCAGACTCGTTCTCTATTTTCTACACATATTTCTCTAAACTGTATTTTCTGTGTTTTATATCCGCTCTCAGGCCAAACTCACACACGGCCGTTTGTTTATGTCAGTGACATGTTTGAGCCTGGCTCGAGGCGTGACAGAGGGAGTGGAAACCAGACTGATATCCCTCTGTATAAAATATACAGATATCAGAGATCATTCTGGATTTGACAGGCAAACAATCTCACAGTTAAACGGCAAATTCTACCACAGACTTCAGCCCTGTCCTCCAGTTCAGAGTTAAACTATGGGGATTCTAGGATGTCGAGATGTCACAGAAATGTCTCAGAGTAAATGCATACAGGCCTTATCTTATTCATGTGTGAAACTCTGACTGTTTATGTGTTACGTCCCAGGACCCTCAGAGACCTTTGTGCTCACTACTGCCTCCTTCACCTGGGAGGAGGCTCAGCAGTACTGCAGGCTGCACCACACAGACCTGGCCAGTGTGAAAGACGCAACCCAGAACAGCCAAATCCAGGCCCTGCTACCCTTTGAAAGCTGGAACTGGATTGGCCTCAGGAGGCAGCCCTGGAGGTGGCTGGACGGGAACAACTCCACTTTCTCCTTCTGGAAAACCCAAGCCCCGGTGCAGCCTGATAACGCTGAAGCACAAGAGCAGTGTGTGGTGGCAGACTTTGGGTCTGGAGGAGCATGGGAGGACTCAAAGTGTGACAAGATGAGGCCTTTTGTCTGTTACAATCCTGGTGTGTATCCTGTTATTCTGCAAAATATGAGTTGAAATGAGTTGGATTCTTGGTTTTCACTAATCAAAGGCCCATTTCTTTTCCATGTATTTGTTCAAACTGAAATACAATACAAAACAACTGTGAAAAACAACTCACTTAGAATTGAAGTCATTTTAACTCAAGAAGATAATTGTGCACCAAACAACAGCAGAAACATACTAACTCCACAATTATTGAATCATTTGTTCTTTTGTTTCAGTGAAGAAATACAGGATCAAACTACAGCTGAACACAACTGTAAATCTAAATGACCCTGTGGTGATGGAACAAGTGCTGCAGCAAGTGAGTCACATTAGTGCCACGTAAAGGCAGGGTTCATCTGTATTAAAGGAGACATATTGTGCAAAATGAACCTTTGGAGCTTCATCAATCATGTGATAGTTGTTTTTACCCTCTCAAAGTTTTATTTTCATGATTCATGCATGTTTGAGTGACCTTTGTACTAGGGCTGGGCGATATCTCAATATTTGAAATATAAAGATATTTTTTTAACTCAATATGGATTTTGACATACCGTATATATAGATATAAAGCTTATATTTACTTCAGATTTTGCCGCTTCGCTTGTTTGGGTTCTCTGTGCTCGCCCCGCCTCTGTGCCCTCCCCTCACTTGTCTCATTCAACACGGCCTCAACCAGCCTGTGAATGCCGAAAGTTGGTGCCAATCAATGTTCCCTCAAGTTCCCTTAAATTCCCTCAATGCTCCAGGTTGCTCCTCAGACAAGCGCGAGGGGTCACACACAATATTCTTCCATTTTTTTGAGCAGTGAATATAACAGGCAATGAATTTGAATGTTCTAAATTATTATTTGATTATTATTATTTTTTTAGATCAGACTACACGTGGGGAGAGCCAACGCCACTGAGCTGCTCAACCTCAGCTGGGTTAAAGACGCCAACGGAAATGCATTTAACAAAACCACCACCCCGTAAAAATGTGCTGAGAACTAGAGATGAACCCATGAACCATTTACAGACCAGCTAAAAAATCTCTTACAGACGAGAGTGAAGCTTTCAAGACTTTATTTCAGGACATTTTCATTATTATGGTTCACAGACAATGAAACAATCCTAAAAGTCTGTGTCTCAAAATTAGAATAGTGTTAAACAGTTCAATATGGGGAAGTCATAGTGTCACACTCTGATCAGCTCATTCACCTGCAAAGGTTTCCTGAGCCTTTAAATGTCCCAAAAGATGTCTCACTGACCATGGTGTTTCTGTGCTTGATTGGCCTGCAAACTCTCCTGACCTGAACCCGATGGAGAATCTCTGGGATATTGTCAAGAGGAAGATGAGAGACACCAGAGCCGACAGTGCAGATGACCTGAAGGCCGCGACCAAAGCGACCTGGGCTTCCCTTCCCCCTGAGCAGAGCCACAGGGTGATCTCCTCCATGCCACGGCACATTGATGCAGGAATTCATGCCAAAGGCCCAACCAAGTGTTGACAGCATCGAAATGAACACACTTTTCACAGGCCTCACATTTCTGTTTATTTTTGTAGCTTATGTAATATTCTAATTTTCTGAGACACAGAATTTTGGGTTTTCATTATCTGTCAGCCATAAACATAAAAATATCAGGAAATAAAGGCTTGAAAACTTCACTCTATGTGTCATGAGTTTATACAATATATGGGTTTGATTTTCTGAAATAAGTTACAAAAAATATTGAGCTTTTCATGATATTATATTTTTTCAGGTTGTCTGTATATCTTTCCCTCCTCTGTACCAAATATTCTGAATATTATTCATCCTTGTTGTGAACTTTTTTCATTACTTATTTTCTATTGTATCTTTACTTACATATACATTTATGTTATTATGTTGTGTTTGACATTATGCTCTATTTGAAACTAGTCTCTTGTTACTTTTATTGCTACTTAATTAGATATTGTTGTGTGTGTGTTTTAACTCTGTTATTATAATATAATGTGTGAACTTCTGTGTCTAAGTAATTTTCCTTGTGATCAATAAAGTTTGTCAAAGTCTAAAGAATGTCATGAATAAATAAACAATATTATCGAGCCAAAAACATCAGATATAATAACAAGAGCTCCGCCAGCGGGGAAAATACGCCCGTACTTTGAATTATTGTATTGCAGAGAAAATTTATGTGTTAGAACAATTTCTGTATTTGGTATCTGGTAGATAAAATCAAAGAACAAGTGTGAAAAAACCTGAAGTGACATAAAATTGATACCACTGACCTACAGCATGGATCGATACAAAAATATACAATAAAATACACAAATACAGTATACCTTATATATATATCGGCGCATGCCCCACATGTTTTGCCTCTTCATGAAGACAAAGCTTCAAAGACTTCAAAGCTTTGAAGTGTCCACAGACAGACGGACGGACGGACGGACGGACGGACAGCGCCATACCATAATACGTCCCGTCTTACAACGGGCGTATAAAAACTAGAAAACAGGAACTGTCGGGACGTAACATCTGATTCATAATTTAAAGTTGATGTAACTGGAAGAACAAAACATGAACATAGTGAAGAAAATCTGGTACAGGCACAAAAGTGAGAATAAGTAAATTATATCTGATATAATAATACAGTCAACATAAAACTTTTGTCACTTTAGACTTACTCACAGTGGGAAGAGGAACCACATCTTTACTCGAGTAAGAGTACTGTTACTCTGTCAGATTAGAGTGACCGGACGGCGCAGCATTTTCAACTCTGTGTCTCCTAGTGTGAGTTAGTTCTGAGATCCACTGATCAGTAAGCTGTAGGCTTAATGAAACTGCTGTGTTACCAGTGACAATCTAAATGTGACGTGTGTCAGAGCGCTTCGGTATTTGTCGTGGCCAAACCTCCTCGTCAAAGCCTGAGCTCCTCAGACCTCAGCAGCTAAGCAGACCTGGTTAGTACTTGGATGGGAGTCAGCTGCGAAACTCAGGTGCCAAAGAGGGTGCGAAAGACTGCCATTGTGTCCTTTGGCAAGACACTTCACCCTCATTGCCTAATATGAAAGTGGTGTGAGTGTGACAGTTGGTGGTGGTCAGAGGAACCGATGGTGCAGATTGGCGGCCTCGCTTCCATCAGTCTGTCCCAGGGCAGCTGTGGCAAAGGAAAAAAATCTTACAACCACCGGGTTTGGAGTGAATGAAAAATGCACCAAACTGTAAAGTGACTTTAAGCGCTATATGAGGCTAATGCATTATTATTATTATTATTATTATTATTATTATTATTATTATTATTATTATTATTATTATTGTTGTTGTAAGTAAGTGTTTATTTATATAGCGCTTTTCACAGACAGACGTCACAAAGACGCTTTACAGAAGATTATTTACAGAGCATTCTTCATTTACTCCAGACCCGGTGGTGGTAAACTACTGTTATAGCCACAGCTGCCCTGGGACAGACTGACGGAGGCGCAGCTGCCAAGCCAACCGGCGCCAACGGCCCCTATGACCACCACCATCACTCACTCACACAACTTTCACACCTACAGTGCATGTTTTGGGTTGATGGGGGAAACCGGAGCCCGGAGGAAACCCATCCAGACACGGGGAGAACATGCAAACTCCACACAGAAAGGCCCGGGCGACCCGGGGATCGAACCCGCAACCTTCTTGCTGTGAGGGCTAGCCACTCAGCCACCGTGCCGCCACTTGTTGTCAACTGATATTTGTAAAGTTACTGTTTCTAAAAGGAATAACGGGGAAATACTGTTCTTATTTTATTATATAGGCATATCACAAAGAACATAGCCACTGCATCAACTTCCTAACTTGCACCACTAGAGGGCGCCCTTTCACCACCTGTCCTTAAAGGGAACGCACATTCAGAGAACTGGTCAGCTCTCCTGAACTTCCTTGACCAAAGGCTGCATCTCCATGATTTCCCTTCTCCTTAGGGAGAAAGTGCGGTCAGTCTTTAGTCTAATCAGTGCTATGTCCTTTCCCTCTTCTTTAATTCACCAAGACGGGCTGAAGATGGGCTGTAGGGACAGTCTGAAGAGTGGAGGCTGGCTGTGTCAAGAGATGAAATGGACCCAAGGTGGGTCCAAGGTGGGTGAGTGGGAATGCACCGATACCGATACTGGTATCAGCCCAATACTTCCTTTAAGTACTTGTTAAACATTTGCCGATACCACGCACCAATACCACTATTACATGACACTACACAACATTACTGGCCACGTTCAGGATGCCATTTGTTGTTTTACCTAACTTCAGTGTCTAGGGGGAGATGAAGAGTCAGAAGACACTGCTAGTAACCATAGACTGTATGCTAGTAACAAGCTCAAATAATAGTCAATCATGTCTTCGTCAGCAGTTTGGCAGTATTTTAGTATTAGGGAGGACGACATGACAAAGGCGGATTGCAAATTATGTAGTACCAAGGTGTCGAGAGGTGGAAAGGAAAACACCTCATTTAGTACGAGCAATTTAATCAAACATTTGAGGACATGCTGCAGTGATAAGTACGCCGAGTTCACCAAAGCTAGCAATAGCCGTTAACAGCCACCTTTAACTCAAGTTTTCAAAAAGTGATAGAAAATGCCCAAAGATAGCACTTGGGCAACAAAAATAACTGAGGCACTTACAGGCTACATTGTGCTGGATGACCAGCCACTTTCAGTTGTTAATATTGGATTTCAATGTTTTATGGATGTCCTAGAGCCCAGGTACGAACTGCCCAGTTGTCGCTACATCACAGATGTGATGCTGCTTAACGTGTTCGATGATGTAAAATGTTAGATCAATGGTACATCGAGTCAATAAGCTTCACAACTGATAAGTTAAGTTTGACAGCCCAGTGGATAAATGAGGAGTTTACTCGTCATCAACTTATACTCCCCACAAAGCCATTTCCAGGCCACCACACCAGCTTGGCCATAGCGGAGATTTTCCTTGATATGGTACAGCTCTGGGGGATTCAAAAAAGTTCAGTTCTCATGTTGTCCTCCATGATAACGCGAGGAATATGATTCGGGGAATGAGTGATGCTGGCCTGTGTTGCGCCGCACATTCTCTCCAGCTTGTGGTTAACGAGGGGCTACTGTCACAGAGGAGTGTTGCTGATGTGGTGGCAGTAGGTCAGAGGATAACTGGACATTTTAGAAAGTCACCTCTAACCTACTCCAAACTCGAACACATCCAGTTGGAGCCTCAGCCTACAAAACGCCTCCAACAGGACGTACCAACTCGCTGGAATAGCACATTCTATTTGATTCAGTTCTTGATTGAACAAAAACGTGCATTGGGGATTTACAACACAGAACACAATCTGGACAACCTCACAGCAAATCAGTGGACGCTGTTGGAGAAAACAGCGTCAGAAGATGTAATTCCTGCCATCACTATGCTGCAGCAATTCCTGTTTAGAGAGACGGATGAGGACCACAGAATTAAAACCATGAAGGCGACTTTGGCTGCTTCTGTCAAGACGCAATTCACTGAAATAGAAGGAAATCCTCTCTATATCATCGCAACCTTGCTTGACCCGTGGTAGGCCTGGTGTGTGCGGGAGTGGGAGAAATGAACGCTTCAGGCTTCCATTTAGCAAAAAAATGACTTATTTATATGCATATAAATAAACACCAACGACCAAAATACTAACTAAATGTTTTCTTTGTTCAGGTATAAAACAGGATTTTTCTCCAGCACCAACGCTGCTACAATTGCCAAGGAGATACTGTTACTTAAGTTGCAGAAAATTACAGAAAGGGACGTGCAAGAAGATGACCATGAACCATCCACCAGAACACCTCCACAGACCAGGCCAGCAGCTGTCTTGACTGCATCTTTAATGAAATTGCAAATGAGCAGGCAGCAGTAGCACTCACCCCATGCAAAGTAGGGTGCACTGTGCAGTTAGAGACATACTTTGAGGAGGCTCCTCTGCTCCATAAGGACAAACCACTACAAAATTGGAAGGTTAACAATGTTAGGTTCCCTACTCTGGCCAAAATGGCTTGCAGATACCTCTCAGCACCTTGCAGTAGTGTTGAAAGTGAATGGCTGTTTAGCTCCATAGCAAATATTGTGAATGAAACTAGAAACAGGCTGACACCTGAGCAAGCAGAGATGATTTTGTTCCTTGAAAAAAATCTACTTTGTACTTTCTAAAAAAAATAGCATAGGGCCTAGTTCAGAGGCTGCTACAGTGTGAGTTGACAAGTTATTTGACAGCAATCTCTGATAATGGACATTTGTTTGATTTAAAAATGCCTATGTCATTTACCTTTTGTTTAATTGACATGTCAGAATGTTCATTAAAAAAACCTGCCTCTTAAAGAAAAGGTCTAGGTCAGAGCCTGCATTGTGTGTGGTGTTACTCCTGAGTTTAATTAAGACATGGCAATACCATTATGATGATTCCTTCTTTGCTTGAAAGTTGGACAGTGTTCAGTTGATTTTCAGTTGGATTCAAATGTGCAGAATAAGTTTTGTAATGATCAGAGAGTAAAAATAAAATCTGCATTTCCATGTATTGTCATTGTATGTTCATGTGGTTGGGGTTTAAAGTATCGGTACTATGTATCGGTCTTCAAAAAAGTGCTATCAGTGGACCCCTAGAGCTGAGCCACCCACCTCTGCTCCACAGCGCTCAGTCGTGCCGTCTCTAGGTGTATTAGGGCCTGTTATTGGTGTAAACTGTAAAGTTTGAGCCAAAGAGCTAGTCTTTAAACTTCACTGTGACTGCCCACTTTAAGGCCCATTGTTCCATCTTAAAGGAAATGTCCTTCTGATCATTTCTTTCTGTGGACTGCAAACCTTTACAAGCACAGGCAGTCACCCTTTCTTGGCCAGTTTGGACTCGCACCAAGGCCACCTCTAGTCAATAAAAACTGGCATCTGTGTGAAGTTTAAAAGGTCGAGTGAAATCGTACAAGCCGACACTGGAGCGTTCAGTAGAGCCGTCTCAGGAAGCTCAAACACCTGTTGACTTGACAGGTGCAGATTTCTTGTCATGCTGTACTAAGAGTGGAGGGAATTTGGTGGTGGAGAGAGAGACTGGTCAGGTACTGTAGGGTGAGCAGATCCTGTGGCAGAGCCAAAAGTGTCCCTCTGTGTTCTCCTGCATCACAGCAGTGTCCAGGGGGGAACCAGGTGAACTCTACAGAAAAGGCCTCGTTCTTACTCCGCTCGCTAGCCTCTTGCACAGCCTCCACGCCTATGACAACAGTCTCATGTGTTCATTCTATCAGTGTAATTCCTCTGATGGTCTTCTGCCATATTTGGTGTGAAAAACCTGTAGCAACTCAAACATCCACAGCTAGCTCCTTTGCTAGCCTCTTGGTCTCCATGGATATGGGAGAAACATCACACAAGATAAAGCCGTTTCATGAGCAAACCTTTGTCGTGTTGTGTTTTACTGCCATATCATGATGCAAATGGCTGAGGTTGACACCGCCTGGAGCCATTTCCATAAGGGATTGATTACATTGTCGTGTTGTGTTTTACTGCCATATCATGATGCAAATGGCTGACGTTGAGACCGCCTGGAGCCATTTCCATAAGGGATTGATTACAGTCCTGGATAAACATGCTCCATCAGCATCAACAACGTGGAAGCTCGGAATACTTCTTGGTCCTTGGCCATTTGTCAGTTTCAAAATATACATATTTTCTAATAACTTTAAAAACCTGTTCATGATAAATGGGACACTTGCCCTTTAACACTGATGCGCTGTAGCTGTCGTTAGCACATTAGCTTTCCTTTACTGCCAATAAAAACATAACCACGGAGCAGAAGTGATTAAAAGACAAGGAACTGCAACAATTGGGAATCTGACTTAGTTGAAAGTGAATTGAAATTAACTTGATTCTAAGAAAATCTCCCTCGATATATCCTACGACTGTGTTTGCAAATGATCAGAATCAGAATCAGAATGTTTTTTATTGCCATATGAGTGAACAGGGTCACAACATTAGGAAATTGCTGCGGTACTTGGAGCAGGATGTAGACAAACACTGACATGCAACAAATAAAATAGAATAAAATAAAGTAGAAAAGAAAAAAAAAGCTATGATATAATATAACAAAATTTACAGGAATATAATCATATAGAGTATAAGAGTATAACAGTGCAGGTAATGATCAGTGCAAAACAGGCAAATGATACAGACCACAGGACCTTTGTGTCATTGCTACAAGGAAAATAACCAAACCATAAATCACAATCACAGGACATGAGGCAGTTTCCTGAGGCAGCCTTTGTTTAGTATGTATTTGACTGGAGTCATGATGCAAATGTGGACACCGCCTGGACTTATTTCCATAATGGATTGATTACAGCCTGGATAAACATGCTCCTTGGTTTACTCAGACATGGCTCATTGGATCATTTTATTAAACACACCACAGAAAGTCTAAATAACCCCTTCATGTTTTGGAAGAGTGTGAACTTCCTGAATGAAAATAAATCAGACGTTAACTGAGACTGTGCACTATTTAGACCATTTATGGCGGGGTTCCGGGGGTCGTCCTCTGTAATATTTAACAAACATCAAACAAACAAACCAAAAAGATCCTGATGCCATCAACACATGATGTCCTGTTGGCATCCTCAGGCCAGGACTTGCACTGGGGCACTGGGGAATAGTTCACATTTGGAAAGGATTCATTTGAGTCCAGAAGCTAAGAAAAATGTGGTTAATAGGTTAATAGCATAGTTGTGTCGTCAGCAAGCGGAATGGATATTCCCTTCTGACCACTATATTTAATATAATTGGCAATAAAAAATAAGAAAGCAGAAATTGGACAGCCCTGGCATATTCCACGTTCTATAGTGAATCTATGGGGCAGTTTTATAGAGTTGTTACCAGAAGTGGACACGGTGCGAATAGATTTTTTTTAAAACACTCACCAAAGTCAAATAAGCCAAAAGCTTTAAACAGAAACTGGTGTTTTACTGAGTCGAATGCTGTTTCGAAATCTAAAAATAGAATGAAACTGTTTCCTGAAATAAGAGCAGAATAGCCTAAAATGTCAAGGATGAGTCTAATATTGTCAGTAATCTACCATTCATAAAGCCATTCTGCGAATCCTCAATTACATCATTTAGTATTTTCTTTAACTTGGTTTCCAGGCAGAGAGCTGAGATTTTGTAATTGTTATTAAGTAGGGTGAAGGGACGCCAATTATCTCAAATCAAAGCATCTTTTTTGTGGTTTTGGAACTATTCTGATTAGTCCTTGGCACAGAGTATGAGGAAGCAGTTCTTTCTCGATACTCTTTAAAAAAAAACCACCTTTAATAAAAAAGGAGCAAGCTCAGAGGAAAAGGTTCTGTGAAACTCAGAGTTTAGCCCATCGGTGCCAGGGGATTTGTTCAGCTTGAGTTTTTTGATAGTCTTTGAAATTTCTGCCTGCGTAATTTATTTGCTTCACCAATCGTTTTCACGTTTCCCACCGTCATCAACAAATCATTCATGTGTGTGAGGATTTGTATTTGTATGCACTTTTATAACACTCTTCACAGGGCTTAGATATTACTTTTGGCTCATCTCCAATAACACCATTAATGGATAGTTTGTTCATGCTAGTTTTAGTTTGTCTTTGATTTTCTAATTTAAAATAGTAACTACAATTTTGTTCACCTCCTTCTAACCATTTCACTTTTGAGCGTATGAAAGCTCCTTTAGCTTTATTTACATACATTTGATCCAGTTTTAACTGAAGCGTTAATAATTCAGCTTGTTGTGCTGCAGATATATTTTCTGGTAAGATATACGCTAAGAATATGAGTTTAGGAATTAAATAATTCTCTTCTTTTTTCTTCTCCTGACAGTCACAGTCTGCACCTTCAATGGACCGAGACTGGACGTACAAAAATGACCCTAAAAAGACGTTTCAATGTTTCTTTGGGCTTGGGTAAAGTCTGGATCACGTGTTTCCCTAAAACTAACTCAATTTGTTTGTTTCTTTTTAACACGGATAAACTCATGAACCTCAAACTGAACCTGTTTAATCATTTATCAGACCTCGCCCTGGATAAAGTGGGAAAAAAAGGACGGGTGTAAAACTTTGGTCTGTTTTTAGTGTTTTGAGTGTATCTTTTGATCAGCACCGTGGGACACTTATTTCTTATGAACTATAATTTTGTCTGCATTTATGGTATGTAAAACCAATTCTACCTGCAGGTATAAATAAAGTTACCAACCTAGACAGGCTCAGCTGTGCCCTTTGTCATGACCTTTTATTCTGCTACCTGATACAGCTGTAGCTCCTCTAAAGCACAGCCCTGTTTTACATAAAGTCAAAACCGAATCAAGCTGTATAACATATATATCCTCAACAAGGATCCAACGAGGGTTACAAGACCAAGAAGATTCTATCATGGAGGCACTATTTCTGCTCATAGTGGGATCATTAGGTAAGTACTGCATCTGACCATCTACTGCAGGTTTCTATCAAATATTTAAATGAAATAAAACTGGTGGGACATATTTGTAACTTACTTTAAATAGATAATCTTTAAGTCATTGCATCCACAGATTTATATGTGACTTCTCAAAATGCATTTCACTCCCACAGGGACATAAAGATCAGCCCTTAATGTAGCACCTACACACACCAAACGTTACAGTTTTGTACAGAACACGATTCTGACTGTACAGAAGGATTTGTTGATATCAAATTAAAGCCTGATTTATCACAGATTTTAATTGTTGTTTGTATATAAAATGTGATTGTGATTTTATAATGTATTCCTTATTCTGTAAAGCACTTTGAATTTGCGCACAAATTGTACTATACAAATAAACCTGCCTTGTCTAAAATGTCAACACAATGCAGCAAGGAATTTACATCTAGCTCAGCCTATTTATCTCTATGTCCCTCATCAGTGTTGGCTATTTTACACATGAAATGTCTTTTCTTTTTATATGAAAACATGAACCAATGAAAAAACAATAATACATGTGTATTACATTATTTTTTTACATTTATGTAAGGAAACTACAGAAGATATTTCAATTTTATATCTTGGAATTAGGGATGTCCCGATCATGTTTTTTGCCCCCAAGTCTGCGTCATTTGATTTTGAGTATCTGCCAATAACAAGTCTCAATCTGATACATTATGAACTGAACCAAGGGCAAAAATGTCTCCTTTTTTTTTTCACCAATGGCTCTGATATCATTAACATGTAACATCGCATACGGGCTGAACCAGAACTAAACCAGAACTAATCCAGGACTAATCTAAGCAGGGTGTCCACAGAGTGCGATCGGGCGACGGCTGCGCTGGTCCTTTCGCCTGTGGTCATTGACCCGCAGTCTATGCGGGCACACCTCCTGGTTTAGTTCTGGTTTAGACCTGGTTTAGTCCTGGTTTATATAACATATGCAGGTTGTTTTCACCATTGCCAAGAGCTCCGGTTTGACATTTAAATTGTGGCAATTTTATATTTGATATTTTTTTATATCTCACATTGAGAGAAGTGGGTGGAGAGCCCCGAGCACCACGCCCCCTACACTCCTGGTCGCACAGCGTAAATCAAACTTACTGTTGATCCATTGTGCAGTGAGACTTAGTAATGACATCAGACACACAAAGGAACTGCAGAAGTCTGTGGTTAACGCCACATCAGATGCCTCTGATAATTAAAGTAGCTTGTCACAGATCTTTTTCTGGAGAGCTGGCAGTGCTTTTTCAATGAAGTAGTGACACGAGGGCATGTCGTACCTTAGTTCCAGGTGCTTTGTAAGCAGGGAAAATCCAGCGTACCAGGAGAATTGCTGGTGCTGTGTGTCCTGTGTGCGCTGTTCAGTCTGTGCAGACGGACCCAGATTGTGAATGTTGGTAGTTTAAAAAAATACTATTTAATTCGTATTTATTTGTAATGGCTAAAGCCTGAATATTGTAAATGTGATTAAAAATAATAATAATAAATATACATATATTTATCTAATACCTGATGGGAACCAAATCATGTGAGGGACAACCCTACTTGAAATCTATGATTTTTTCCTATTCCCCTGCAGTGTCTCGCCTTAATTAGGCAATTTTTGCCACGAAAAACATAATTCAAGATTCGCCAAATATGAATTTTCCCTTTAGCAGAGCAGTCATTGTTTATAGTTCACTCAAATTTACATGGCAAAGTAGTTTTTGGCAGAAGTAAACTCTGACGTCATGGTGTGCTCCAGGTCCAATATTATAAGGTCCTGTATTGACTCTGATAATCTAACTTTTGTTTTATGGCTCATTTAGACCAACTCCATCACATCAGACGTGTGTCTTTCACACAACCATTTCACGTATTCCAATTTACATGTGTTATAATTTGAGTGCATACATTAGGGATGTGTCTGGTTATTATAATAAACTTTTAAAAATGCATTCAGGTGATTGCACTTGCTCTGTTCCACTTTATGATGTCATGAAGGGTATGGTAGTATTAACAACAGAGGTTGCATGAGATTTTAGTTTATAGTAATAATGATGATAATTTTAATGTAAAAACTTTAATGATTAATCGAAAATCTATCATTAATTCTCCCAACGATCAATTAAGAAAATGTAATCGAATGCTCATCCCCAGTGTGAACTACTTAAATTTATGGTTTATCTCCCTCAGCGTAATATGTCAAAATGACAGACGCCTTCAGATTTTTCCGTCAACATTAAAAAAAATCTTTCAATGACAGAGAATTTTTGTTAATGTGACCTCTGATTAACAACTACCTTTTGTTCAGTAGAAATACATAATTCCAAGGCTGAAATGATCCAAAATGATTCTAGTGGGTGAGGGTGAATGGAGTTTAAAATCACAGTGGAACACTTCCTGCATAAAACCACATGACCTTACAAGGCCTTTAAGATGAACTTGGCCTAAATGTGCAGGGTTTGTGTGTTAAACATGTGTGAATAAAACAAAACACAACTCCAGGTCTGTTTGTGAAACAACATTATGTCATATATAGAAATGAATGGGCACCTGCAGCTTTAATCCAGCCCCAAAGTGTAATACTGTAGTTACTAAGTCCGTGTGTCATCGCAGTGATGTACAAGCCGGCCTTGTTCTTGCCCTGTGTTCACAATAAAGACACATTTATACAACTAAACTTACCACTCGCCATTCCACATAACATAGATTGTAAAATAGTGTAACAGGCTCTTTCTTGTTGACAATAGCCACGCGGTTAACAAAGAAACATGTTTCTGATTAGTAAGTGAGAGGACTAGTCTAACAGTGTCCCTGCTCCTCTCTCAGCCCTGGCTCCAGTCTCCTCTCGACAGTTCGTCTTTGTCTATGAGCTGAAGACCCAGGAGGAGGCGCGGAGCTACTGCAGACAGCACTACACCGACCTGGCCACTGTGGAGAGCACGGAGGACGTCCTCACCCTAGACAAGATGGTCGACCGGAGCAGACTGCAGCTGCTCCAGCCTCCAGACGGAGTCCTCAATGTAAGTGCAGAGACATTAGTGGTGGTGCTGGGGTGGATGTGGCAGTGGTAGAATTAGTAGTCCTGGTAGTATCAGTAGTATCTAGTAGAAGTCTAAATATCAGTCGTAGTTGTTGTATTGACCGGACACACACGGTGTGTTCAGTCGTGTTTTAAAGACTTGAGAGTAAAGATGTTGTGTGGTCCATGTTAACAGCGTGCCTGGATCGGGCTGTATGATGACGTCAACACTTGGGGCTGGTCCCTGTCAGACCCGGCCTACTACAGCCAGGGCCAGGAGAACTACAGGAACTGGTATCCAGGGGAGCCAAATAACAAGGGCGCAAACCAGTTCTGTGCTTTCATGTATCAGACCAAACTGTTTGCAGACTTCCGCTGTACCACCCCACATCCGGCCATCTGTGTGGATCTGACAGGTGAGACTATGGGCGGGTTCCACATCATGCAGCTCCACTTCACCTTGACCCTGCAGCACTGACACACTCGTTGTAGTGAGTGAGAGTCGTTCCACATCCCGTGTATGTGCAGCGCTGGTGCTCCTCCACTCCGCCGCGCTCACACAGAATTACAGACCAACTCTATTTTGTTCTGGGCCGGTGTCCGGCCGGATCAAGCTCCACAGTTCAGAACGAACCAAACAGGAAAGAGAACAACATCCAGATTTACAAAGTGAACACACTGAATGATCTGATGAAAATAAAGCTGGTTCTAACACAGTAGTTCTGTGGTGCAGCACAAAGGAGCCGAGCTGCATGATGTGGAATCAGCCCATGAGGCAGGTTTTGTGCTTAATATGATCGAATAAGAAAATAAATGCAGCGTTTTAACTGTGATGAATGTTGCAGCAATAATTTATACGATACATTTAAATTTAGAAGATTCATTTTGTCTTCTTATTATAGAAAAACGTTGTGTTTTCCTCTAATAAGAAAAATGATAAAAAGCTGAATAGCTTAGGTACCTGACTGTTAATAAAACTACACACCAAACTCAGACAGCTCCTGGTTGAACTGGGCTGAAATAGCTGGAACAGAGAAGCACAAATACAAAAGGTTGATACGAGAGGCTATTGAAATCATTATTTCAATTTGAATTCATTCTTAGTGAAGTGGCTTTGAGATCCTCTGCATTTTGTTTGATCTCACAAAGATTCGTTCAGGATACTTGGCACCAACAGGCAGTAAAACGTATATCTGGCACATCTATTATCAGACCCTATAAAAACACATCATCAAAGGACCTTAAATATGCAGTTTTGTGGCTTATTATAAAAGACCCCTATGAACTAAGATCAAGGACCATGATGTCCACCCTCCTGTGGGCTCACCACCTGCAGAGGGGTTCATAGGGGGGGTCAGGTGCTATGAGTATTGGGCAGCAAACTGCCCCCGTGACCCAGCTGGTTTAAGCGGGAGAAGATGGATGGATGGATGGATTATAAAATACTTTCTAATAGCCCGACTGATATATCGGTTGGCCGATATGGGCTCTTGGAAACATATCGGCCAAAATCTTGCCGATATGGGCCAATATTCCACATGGACATGACGCAGTGCTGGAAAATAATGGAAAATAATAACGGAAAATAATGCTGGCCACTAATATATTGACACTATGGGCCCAGTTTGGTCATTTTCACTTAGGGGTGTACTCACTCTTTGTTTCCAGCAGTTTAGACATTAATGGCTGTGCGTTGAGTTATTTTGAGGGGAGAGTAAATTTACACTGTTATACAAGCTGTACATGGACTACTTTACATTGTATAAAAGTGTAATTTCGTCAGTGTTGTCCCATGAAAAGATATCATTAAATGTTTGTAGAAGTGTGAGGGGTGTACTCACTTTTGTGAGATACTGTATATTTCTCTAAACTGTATTTTCTGTGTTTTATATCCGCTCTCAGGCCAAACTCACACACGGCCGTTTGTTTATGTCAGTGACATGTTTGAGCCTGGCTCGAGGCGTGACAGAGGGAGTGGAAACCAGACTGATATCCCTCTGTATAAAATATACAGATATCAGAGATCATTCTGGATTTGACAGGCAAACAATCTCACAGTTAAACGGCAAATTCTACCACAGACTTCAGCCCTGTCCTCCAGTTCAGAGTTAAACTATGGGGATTCTAGGATGTCGAGATGTCACAGAAATGTCTCAGAGTAAATGCATACAGGCCTTATCTTATTCATGTGTGAAACTCTGACTGTTTATGTGTTACGTCCCAGGACCCTCAGAGACCTTTGTGCTCACTACTGCCTCCTTCACCTGGGAGGAGGCTCAGCAGTACTGCAGGCTGCACCACACAGACCTGGCCAGTGTGAAAGACGCAACCCAGAACAGCCAAATCGCAGCCCTGATGCCCCTTGACGGCAGGGCCTGGATCGGCCTCAGGAGGCAGCCCTGGAGGTGGCTGGACGGGAACAACTCAACTTTCTCCTTCTGGAAAACCCAAGCCCCGGTGCAGCCTGATAACGCTGAAATACACGAGCAGTGTGTGGTGGCAGACTTTGGGTCTGGAGGAGCATGGGAGGACTCAAACTGTGACAAGATGAGGCCTTTTGTCTGTTACGGCTGGCCTGGTGTGTATCCTGTTATTCTGCAAAATATGAGTTGAAATGAGTTGGATTCTTGGTTTTCACTAATCAAAGGCCCATTTCTTTTCCATGTATTTGAGTAAAATTTGTCAGAAAATTTCTCCGACCACTGTGTCAAAAACCACACTGGAGCCTTTAGTAAAATATCTGAGGTGTGTTCAGGGCGTATATGGCGGTCTGCGAGTGCCTCGTGGCAGACCACTTTATGACATAAAATTCCCGGGTCTCTCGTTTTTTCTCCTTCTCCCAAATAATGACATTACTACGTCAGTGGAGAGTAGTTCAGTGTTTGATTGACGCTCTGTGCCGAATGCCAAATTTCAGCTATTTCAACTTTTCAAAACGTGCTGTAAAAATGCTGGATGGTTTACACGCATGTCCACAAAGACTTTGCATGTAAAGTCTACACCCTAATGCTGCGGTCTGAATGCAGCTGCAGAATTGAAGTCATTTTAACTCAAGAAGATAATTGTGCACCAAACAACAGCAGAAACATACTAACTCCACAATTATTGAATCATTTGTTCTTTTGTTTCAGTGAAGAAATACAGGATCAAACTACAGCTGAAGACAACTGTAAATCTAAATGACCCTGTGGTGATGGAACAAGTGCTGCAGCAAGTGAGTCACATTAGTGCCACGTAAAGGCAGGGTTCATCTGTATTAAAGGAGACATATTGTGCAAAATGAACCTTTGGAGCTTCATCAATCATGTGATAGTTGTTTTTACCCTCTCAAAGTTTTATTTTCATGATTCATGCATGTTTGAGTGACCTTTGTACTAGGGCTGGGCGATATCTCAATATTTGAAATATAAAGATATTTTTTAAACTCAATATGGATTTTGACATAAAGTATATATAGATATAACGGTTATATTTACTTCAGATTTTGCCGCTTCGCTTGTTTGGGTTCTCTGTGCTCGCCCCGCCTCTGTGCCCTCCCCTCACTTGTCTCATTCAACACGGCCTCAACCAGCCTGTGAATGCCGAAAGTTGGTGCCAATCAATGTTCCCTCAAGTTCCCTTAAATTCCCTCAATGCTCCAGGTTGCTCCTCAGACAAGCGCGAGGGGTCACACACAATATTCTTAATTTTTTGAGCAGTGTATATAACAGGCAATGAATTTGAATGTTCTAATTTATTAGATTTTTTTTTTTTTTTTTAGATCAGACTACACGTGGGGAGAGCCAACGCCACTGAGCTGCTCAACCTCAGCTGGGTTAAAGACGCCAACGGAAATGCATTTAACAAAACCACCACCCCGTAAAAATGTGCTGAGAACTAGAGATGAAAGAATGAAGCATATATTCACTGTCCCTCGTCTGTACCATATATTCTTAAAAATATTCATTCTTGTTGTGTACTAAGAATGTCATGAATAAATAAACAATATTATCCACCCAAAACGGATCAGCATATAAATAGACTTTTTTAAAAGCTACAAAACTACACTGTTTCTCTCCTCTTCTAAGCCACAATCAAACCTGCAGCCTGTTCAAGCTAATGCAATAGCACCACCTACAGGTTTTAAGAAGTAATACAGGATTCTGATCCCAGCACAAAATGACTTTATTTATTAGTTCAGTTTCTCCATCTTCAGCCACAGCAGATCAGGTTGGGTCAAATGCCAAATGTAAAGAAATGTTTTAAAAAGCACAGAGAGCATAAAGGCTGGACCGCCACAAAATTAAAGGAGAACTGTGTCATTTTTAGGTGCAGAGTCCGTCTCCATGGAGATGTCGTTTCTTTACCTGTTATATTCCACAGTCCAGTATTAAACTTATCTAACGTGCATTTCTATAGTTACAGGTGTTTAATATTGCTCAGTAATACCTTTAAAACATTCTTATAGTGGGAGGGGTCGCCTCTCCACAGATCTTCCCCATCAACCCAAAACATGCACCATAGGAGAACTCCTCCAGCTAAGGTGGTCCTGACCAAGACGAGGCTCAAGATCTGCAGATTTGCCCCAGAGGCCCTGCAGGACGGGTCAAATGCAGAGGACAAATTTAACTATGGGGACAATAAAGTGCAGCTTAACCTTCACCAGTTGTGGTTGTAGTTCCTTTTTTAAATCGCTCAGAGCTCAGGACACATACAGCTCATTTAAATTATTTTACTCAAGTAGAAACACAGGGTAGTTTGTGCAAGAATGTACTCGAGTAAAAGTAAAAAGGATTTGGGGTAAACTACTACTCAAATAAAAGTAACTTAAAGAGGAACTGTCGGGACGTAACATCTGATTTATAATTTAAAGTTGATGTAACTGGAAGAACAAAACATGAACATAGTGAAGAAAATCTGGTACAGGCACAAAAGTGAGAATAAGTAAATTATATCTGATATAATAATACAGTCAACATAAAACTTTTGTCACTTTAGACTTACTCACAGTGGGAAGAGGAACCACATCTTTACTCGAGTAAGAGTACTGTTACTCTGTCAGATTAGAGTGACCGGACGGCGCAGCATTTTCAACTCAAATCCTGCATCACACAAACTGGGGCTGTGTCCCACATTTCTCCATCAGCAGCAAAAACATGATTTTCCTCATCAGACGGAGACGACAGCGCTCAGCAGCAGACGCCGCCTGCTCACCACCTCCACTCATTTGAGTGTCCACAGCGGTGTCGGGGCCTGTGTGAGAATGTGTGATGTGAAACAGAGACGAAGGGCCCACGGTCCCCGGAGCAGAGCCACCACCACAGAGCAACACGCAGCAGAGTAAAGGCTCATTTATGTTCTACGTTCTAGACGCACACGGATAAGGACAGACAGAAAGCTCAATAGTGGAAACTAAACTTTTTAAGTGACTAGAAGGCAAGGCAAGTTTATTTGTACAGCACAATTCGTACACAAAGTAATTCAAAGTGCTTTACAGAAGAAGAAATACATTTAAATCACATAGAACCTGCTGCAAAACAAATAAATGCTTCACTCACCTTTCTTGGCTCTAAACACTGTTGTTTATTTGTTGCTCGTCCGGTTTGGTGAACTCTCAAACTGACTTTTAGCGCCCTCTAGTGGTTGTTTCACAGAACGCAACCTTAACGTTACAAAAGTTGGAAAGTATAAATTAGGGCTGAACGATCTACAGTTTTGGACTGAAAATCGTGATCTCAGACAACACGATTTTGGGATTGTCAAAGATGTGTTTTTTGCAGTGCTCCGGGTTAACCCAGGTTTTGTTTCATCATTTCAACACATGCAGAGTTTCCCGCAGCGCTTTAGAGTTAAGCCCCTCATCAGATTTAGTCCAGGTGTAATCCTGATTTAGACTTGGTTTAGTCCTCTTTTAGTGCTGACTTGTTGTCTAAGTCTTTGTTTAAAAAAGACGTTCTCTGTTTTTCCTATAATTTATTTATAATTCTATATTTTTTACAAAATTGAATATTTTGGTGGTGCTGCATCGATGATCGACCTTCCTGTTTTAATGACAGATTTTGTCCATGGGAAAGGTTTAGGTTGATTTAAGCTAAGCCACAGATGCTCTTTTAGTTTTTCAGTTACAGCATGTTTCCTGTTCATAAACAGAACGACATTTGAAATAAATTCTTGACTTTAGTTTTCATTTTTGCATTAGAAGAGCTATGGACTTTAGTGTTTGAATAGTACAATGTAAGTTTCGGTGATGTTTGTAAATGGTCATGTGCACTGAAACTGGATTTGAAAAAAATCGTGGATGAAATCAAAATCGCAATATTTGCCAGAATTTTTTTTTTTTCTTAAAATCATTCAGCCCAAGTATAAATGCAGTGACTGTTACTGCACTTTGAACACACAGATCTGTTTACGTATGAAAGTGAAGCACAAAAATATATAACTTTTTTTTTTTTTGCAACAAGATGTCCCTCATTTTCAAGCTTTGTCCCACATTTGGTTTTCATCGGGTCACTTCATGTTGGACATGTTACTCAAGTAGGAGTAAAGATATGGTGAAGTAAAAGAAGTAAAATGTCGCCCATTTGAAGTAAAGAACAGAAAATGAGTACTCACTGTTGTGATGCCCGGGTCCTCCGCCTCCTCCTCGTTCTCCGGGTCGATGTCTTCGGCCTGGGTAGTCCAGTCCAGGTCGTCCTTCAGGTCCTCCTCCAGCTGCTGCTTCTCCCTCAGCTTCTGGAAGTCTCCACGCTCCTTGGCCTTCTCACGCTCTTTGGAGAACTCCCTGGACAGCAAGAGCAGACCACAGCAGATGACCAGTGCTGCAAAGAGTTCTGAAAATGTGTACTGAAGTAAAAGTATTGATAGATGTCTAATAATGTCCCCAATTACAAGTAGGCCTACTGAAATGTGCACAGCCTTATACAGATTAGTTTATCATGAACATTTATATACACACACACACACACACACACACACACACACATATATATATTTTCCACAAGTACATCAGTGACAAGGCCCAGACTGATGACGCTCAGAGAATGTCTCAGACAGTGGGGCAGAGGAAGAGGTGCTGGAGGGACCATCATGGCAGGACAAACCCCTACATGGGGCGTACCACCGGAACATAACTGAAGTGGCTGATATCAAGAAATCCTACCAATGGCTGGAGAGGGCTGGTCTGAAGGACACACAGAGGCCTAACCCTAACCCTCATCCTGGAGCACAGGAGCCTTGAGCACCCGAGCAATAGAGGCCCAGATCTACCACACCAGACAAGACCCAAGGTGTAGGCTGTGCAAAGAAGTGCCTGAGACCGTCCAGCACATAACTGCAGGTGTAAGATGCTGCAGGGAAAGTGACATGGAGCGACATAACCAAGTAGCGGGCATAGTGTACAGAAACATCTGTGCAGTGTACGGGCTGGAAACCCCAGGATCAAGGTGGGAAACACCTCCAAAGGTTGTGGAGAATGAGCCAAGATCCTGTGGGACTTCCAAATACAGACTGACAGAATGGTGATGGTGAACCAACCAGACATTGTGGCTCTGGATAAGTGAGAGAACAAAGCCGTGGTGGTGGTGGACATTGCAATTGTAATGTCAGGAAAAAGAAATACCAGGGGCTCAAGGAAGAGCTGGAGAGGCCTGGAAGGTGAAAGCATCAGTGGTGCCTGTGGTGATCGGACACTCGGGGCCGTGACCCCCAAACTGGATCTATCTATCTATGTGTGTGTGTGTGTGTGTGTGTATATATATAAACACACCCTTAAACTCTGAGGAAAATATTTCAGAACCTTTTAACTCAAACTGCAGCTCCTGCTCATTGTTGCTGGCACAAAGAACATGGACGCTGCATCGACTTCTTTTACAAAAACAAAACACAGTATAAAATGCGCCCACTAGAGGGCGACCTCTCACCACCTGCCCTTAAAGGGACAATACATTCAGAGAAGAGAGCTGCCATCTCCTGTGGAAGAGTCAAAAGTGTCCCTCTCTCCTCTGTGTCCTGCTGCAACACAGCAGCCTCCAGGGGGCGCCAGGTGAACACAACAGGAAAGGCCTTGTTCTTACTCCACTCTGGTGTTTGTGCTGGTGATGAAATGGGCCATTCCCTCAAAGTGTTTTCTCTGGAAGATCTACTACATTTGCTGCCACATATGGTGTAAAAAGCCTGTAGCATCTCAAATGTCCATAGCTCCTTAACTAGCTTCTTGCACAGTCTTCATGGATACGGGAAAAACAGTTGAACAGTGTTTCGTTATGTTCAGCAGATCAACAGTTCCAGCCAGCTGCCTGTAAGTGACACTGAAGACGTGATCAGAGTCCCGTCCCCCATGGAAAGCTTTGGCAGGTTGTGAAGACGCTGCTGCTGAATCCACGGTTTTATCACATGCCCAGATTCGGGAACCGGAAGTCGTCGTCCGCATGTTTCCAGATGTCTTCCAGTAAGCATGAATTGAGCCTATAACAGGGGTTTTCAACTAAAATTTGAGAAGGTCCAGTTAGAGAAAATCTCCTCAAGCAGAGGTCTGGGACATCAATAGGAAAGCAAAGATACAGTTTTCCCACGATTCGATATGTATCTTGATACACGGGTCACAATATCGATTCGATTTAGATGAAAAAAGTATGTAATTTTTTCTGATGAGTGTAATATAATAATATTATGATATTAAAGAAACATTACACACATTACAGTATAACTGCTGTACAGTTATAGTTCATATGTGAAGTGTTTTAGTTCATTTGGTTCAGTGATTCACAGCTCAGAATTTTTATTCACTGAAAATAAGACCAGAGCTTTCTCAGGTTATTTAATATTTTATAATAAAGCCAGTCTACTCTTAATGTAGAGTGTGGGGGAGAAACACTATCAGGCTTCTCCTTCAGTGATGATGATCTTTTCCTCCTCTTCCATCATCTTTCTGGACACCAAAACTATATTATCTTACATAAAAATGTCTCAATGGACCTTTTTCTGAGTAAGACTTAAGAGATAGAGTCTGAGAAATAAATCCTTTATATCACGAGTAGCATTGCGTGTGTGCATATATGAACACATTTGATAAAAGCCGATGTGAAGCCAAAAGAGATATCTTTGTCATTTCAGGGTCTATCAATGTAAAATAAAGAGTGAGTGAAAGATAAAACCCACTTCTGTTAGAATATTTCAGCTCTAAGTCCCTATGGAGCTGTTTTCTGCTGCATCTGAAGAGGACGCACCAAGTAAATGACAACAGAGTGTGCAGACCCCGATCCGTCAGTTAGTGACCCCTGGTCTTAAGGTAGGTAAAGTAACTTTATTTATATAGCGCTTTTCACAGACACATGTCCCCAAAGACACTTTACAGAGCATTATTAACAGAGCATAGTGTTGTAGATGCCCTGGGGCAGACTGACAGAAGCGCAGCTGCCAATTGGTGACATTGGTCCCTGTGACCACCACCATCACTCATGCACACACCACTTTAACACCTATGGTGCATGTTTTGGGTTGATGGGGGAGGAAACCCATCCAGACACAGGGAGAACATGCAAAACACAGAAAGGTCCGGGCGACCTGGGGATCAAACCCAGAACCTTCTTGCTGTGAGGCGTGTGTTAGCCACTCAGCCTGGTAAACAACTTAATCTACATTTTGTTCTCCTTCTTTTTTCATCATTTTGGTCAAAACTTTTTTGCGTATTCATTTGATCCCAGGAGAAAGCAGAAATGCCACTGTGCCGTTGGTGTAAAAAGCCTGTAGAATCTCAAATGTCCATAGGTGGTTCTTAGCTAGCCTCTTGGTCTCTTGGTCTCCATGGATACAGGAAAAACATCACACACGTTAAAGCTGTTGTTTTACTGCCATATCGTGATGCAAATGGCTGACGTTGACACCGCCTGGAGCCATTTCCATACAGGATTGATTACAGTCCTGGATAAACATGCTCCATCAGCATCAACAATGTGGAAGCTCGTAATACTTCTTGGTCCGTGGCCCAATTAATGTCATATTATATAATTATAAATAGTTTCTAAGTAGCGTATTTACGATGAATGGGACTCTTGCTCTTTAACACAAATAAAGTTACAACTCCCTCCTGTGGACTCACCACCTGCAGAGGGGTTCATAGGGGGGTCAGGTGCTATGAGTATTGGGCAGCAAGCTGCCCCCGCGACCCAGCTGGATTAAGCGGGAGAAGATGGATGGATGGATAAAGTTACAGCTGTCATTAGCACATTAGCTTCCCTTCACTGCCAACAATAATGCAGCACTTTATTCTAAGAAAATCTCCCTTGATATATCCTACGACTGTGTTTGCAAATGATACAGACTACAGGACCCTTGTGTCATTGCTACAAGGAAAATAAACAAATCACAATCACAGGACATGAGGCAGTTTCCTGAGGCAGCCTTTGTTTAGTATGTATTTGACTGGAATCATGATGCAAATGTGGACACCACCTGGACTTATTTCCATAATGGATTAAGTACAGTCCTGGATAAACATGCTCCTTGGTTTAGCACAGACATGGCTCATTGGATCATTTCATTAAACACAGAAAGTCTAAATAACCCCTTCATATTTTGGAAGAGAATAAACTTCCTGAATGAAAATAAATCAGATGTTAACTGTGACTGTGCACTATTTAGACCATTTATGGCAGAGTTCTGGGGGTTGTCCTCTGTAATATTTAACCCTTGTGTGGTGTTAGTATTTTTGTTACTTAGCCAGTGTTCATGGGTCTGGTGGACCCTCTAGAGTTTTGGGTTTTCAAAACAACACAATAACAATTTTTTATGTAAAAATACTCAACAGATGTTTACTTAATCACAATTACAAGCCATATGAACAGCAATCATGGTTAATATTTGCCCTTTACCTTTTATAGAACACATTTATGAATTAATGTGCAACTTGTTTTTTTTAAATAAAATGTAATATAAATATTAAATATGAAAATCAGTTATAATCAAGTGAAGTGAGTAGAAAAAAACACATTTGCAAATGAAGCAAGATGTTTCACAACTACTGATTTTATTAATTTGAACTTCATTAGACATAACTCATTTAGGCTAGTTTACATAACACAAGCTGAACATATACAGTAACAATATCAGTCTCATCACATCAGCCCCACTGAGTTCTGTTTACACAAGCCTATACAAAACATGAGGGGCAGAGTTTTACAGTGTGTGTGTTGCATATGTATTTGTTACACTTGCTGCATGTATATTGAGTTTTCCTGTCCATCTTGGGTCCACAGACTTCACAGCGCTTCTTTTTGTTTCTGCTGGCCACAACCTCGAATAATGAAAAGATCAGAAACGTTACTAACACCTCTCTCTATTGCAAAGCATACATGGCATACTGCAAAAGCATCACACACTTCAGGTTCATCAGATGGTGGTTTTGTAGGTCGGGTGGATGGGGCACCAGCATTCTCCTCTTGAATTCTCCTCACAATGGCTGCAGAAGCTGGTGTTTGTGGAACATATTGTCTTTTGAGAATTTGAGGTCTCACCAGTGCCTTTCCCAGTTCCTCAAGAAAGAGGCGTCTCCTCTGGAGCTTCCCCTTGTTCCACTCTGTGTTCAGTGCCATTCAGATGACAAAGGTGTTGTATGCTGAGATGTCCAACATGCCAAAGAATATCACCAGCGGCCAGTGTAGGGTCCTCCTTTTGCAGCTGTAGGCAGTCACCAGCTTGTCCATGTTGTCCACCCCTCCTTTTGTGGCATTGTGATCCATGATGATCTCAGGCTTTTGATGCTCTTGGTCACAGATTCTCCCATCCCTGTGCAGTGTACTCATGAGTAACACATTCTTGCCTTTCTTTGGCACATAGGAGACCAGGGATGTGTCAGCTGTGTACACAGACTTGGAGGACTTGTCAGGCCTGTTCTTCATTCAGTCAGCAGTGGGGGTGGGAGCTCAGATTTGTTTTTCCGTATTGTTCCCACCATGGTCAGTTTTCTCTTTAGGAGCTCCTGTCCTAGCCTGTATGAGGTAAAAAAAATTGTCACATGTGATGTTGTGTCCAGTCAGTCCCTGAGTCAGGTCCTGGACAACTCTCATCACTTGATTTTTCTCAGGGGCTCCTCCATCAGGTTTCCCTGTGTAGACTTGTAAGTTCCAAGCATATGAGGAAGTGGCATCACAGGCAGCCCAGATCTTTATACCATATTTTGCAGGTTTAGATGGTATATACTGCCTAAAAGGGCAGCGGACTCTAAATGGCATCAGCTGCACATCAATGGTGATATTAGGCCCAGGGTTGTAAAACAGGGAGAGTCGGTGCACCCACTTATCCCACACTGTCCTGATGGCAACTAGCTTGTCTCTTTGCCGTCGAGCTGATCTGTCGTCTCGGTTATCAAAATGTATAATTCTGGAAAATTTGTGGAAGTTTTCCAGAGACATTGTTGCACGGAAAAGTTCTCTGCCAGTTTCTGCATCCCACAGGGATTCTGTGGATTCCCCTTTGGACCTGAAAACTCCAGCAAGGATAAGAACCCCAAAGTAGGCTTGTAAATCAATTTGGTC
Source organism: Odontamblyopus lacepedii (assembly GCA_034769755.1). Taxonomy (NCBI): domain Eukaryota; kingdom Metazoa; phylum Chordata; class Actinopteri; order Gobiiformes; family Gobiidae; genus Odontamblyopus; species Odontamblyopus lacepedii. The sequence goes on from CM068345.1 coordinate 5,122,746, forward strand.
CATCTCCTTCCACCTTTCTTCAAAAACACGCCTTCCTTCAAGATTAGTGTAATCCAGAATAATTTTCTGGATTGAATCTGGGATAAAAAGATCAAATGAAGACTTGATGTCCTGCACATGAGTAACTGCCAGCCGTGTTGGCCCTGGTTGCATCTTTATCACATTAGCAGCTCTGCGGGGTGGCTCATTTCTTGGGCAAGAAGACCATTCAATTTAACCATTTTTGGACATCCCTATTGCTTCACTTGCTATCTGGTAGACTTCTGGTCCTGCAGCTGGCTGCTGATAGGCTGGTCCCGGAGCTGGCTGCTGATGGGCTGGTCCCAGAGCTGGTTGCTGAAGGGCTGGTCGTCTTTGTTTTGATTCTAGTTGGTGCTCAACCTCATCTTCTTCTTCAAAGTCACTGTCAGACTCTGAATTTTCAGAAATATGATCTTCAAATTCTGAAACCTCTTCCTCGACTTCATCTTCAGAAGCTTCTATCTCTTCCCAAATCATTTGTAAGGCCCTCTCAGCAGATAATCTTTTGGCCATCTTGATCACTTGTGATAAGCTACCACACTGGCAAAGCCTTTATTTATAGTGTCACGCCCCTAATTTGCAGGTGGGATAGGGTACGAGAAAAAAAAAAAGTTTGGTTCCCGCAAGACAGAGGGTAAAATGTGCGGGAAAGTAAGAGGAGACGGTGTTGGTTGCAACATTGTTGCAACCAACACCGTCTCCTCTTCTCTACCTGTTCTTACTTCTCTTTAAAAGCCTCAGATTCCCCTCGATGTCACCCAGTCTGGCTCCAGGGAAACACAGTGTGGAAGCTGCAGACAGTTCCACGTCCCTGACTATGGAGCTCCCTATGACTAGAGTGTCCTGCGTCCAGCTCAGGGGGGCGAACCTGTTCTGGACGGGAAGCTCCCTGCTCTCAGCCCTGTGTCCCTGGTCTCCTGCAGTCCTACACTCAGCTATGTGTCCCTGATCTGGAGTCCTAGTATTTTAGCAAAAGTTCCGTCATCTCTCATAAATGGACAATTAAGAGTTTCTCATCTCATCCAGTATTTTTATGTTCCTCAGGTTTTACAAACAACAGGGCACAAATCTGCAGCTCTTAAAGTTTGACATGATCTTTTGGAATTCCTGGATGCCAAACACCACTGTGCTCTTCACTGACCCCTCTAAAGCCTTCATCACTGTGGATCATACCCTGCTCAAACAAACACTGCACAACACTTTGTAAAGGTTTAGAACCAAAAAAAGTATCCTCAGGGTCCCACAGGGCTCAAATCTTGGGCCGCATCTTTTATTAAACTTTAAGGGGGCTGGCAGAGGACATGTGCTGCAGAAAACCAGAAAGTTTTTGCTAACATGATGCTAGTACGTAAACATGGGACACGTGAGTTTTGTACCAGGCTAACAGTGTGAGCTGAGGTTTAGAGGAGATGAATTCATCTGTTTAAGACGACCTTAGGCAAAACAGTAGCTACAGTCTGGATCATGTGTTTCCCTGAAGATAACTCAGTTTGATTGTTTTGCCCCAGCAGCAGCCTGAGTCCCTGTACTCCAGGCAGCTCCTTCCATCTGGGCAAAGGTCCCTGGTCTTTAGATGCAAACGCAGCTTTTAAACACAGATTTTAAACGCTTACCATTTAAAAGCTGCTTTATCCCAGCAGTCGTTTATTGGCTAAATAAGCTTTTATTGACATCTGTAGACACTGGAGGTACTATGTCTCTCAGCTGATCTGGAAACACCTCAGGACCCCCTGGAAGAGCTGGAGCAAAAGATCGTGGAAAAGTTACCTACAAACTTAGGCTCAGCTGTGCACTTTGTCCTGACCAATTATTCTGCTACCTGATACAGATATAACTCCTCGAAAGCACAGCCCTGTTTTACATAAAGTCAAAACAGACTCGAGCCTTATAACATATATATCCTCAACAAGGATCCAACGAGGGTTACAAGACCAAGAAGATTCTATCATGGAGGCACTATTTCTGCTCATAGTGGGATCATTAGGTAAGTACTGCATCTGACCATCTACTGCAGGTTTCTATCAAATATTTAAATGAAATAAAACTGGTGGGACATATTTGTAACTTACTTTAAATAGATCATCTTTAAGTCTTTATTTGTCTCACTGTCTCTGATGGAATTGCATCCACAGATTTATATGTGACTTCTCAAAATGCATTTCACTCCCACAGGGACATAAAGATCAGCCCTTAATGTAGCACCTACACACACCAAACGTTACAGTTTTGTACAGAACACGATTTTGACAGATTGTACAGAAGGATTTTTAAGCCTGATTTATCAATGGTTTTGCAAATAAAATAAGATATGCAAAACACACATCTCCAGGCAGGGTTCGAATTATCATTTTGACCCTCAGGGGGTCTGGTCTCTATCTTTAAAAAATAAATTCATATATTCTTTTAAAATTAAATAAAAAACATTAAAATGCACATGTAGCGTAAGCTACTTGTGCATTTTAATGTGTGCATGGTGGTGCGGTGGTGCAGCCGTACATGTTAGTCGATTTAACACGTTCAGCACAGAGTTATGGCTGCACAGTGATCGGAAATGAGTTTTATTTATGATTAAATATGATGTGTTTGAGAGACCCCCAGATAAATGATTTTGCTGCTTTCATGGGCGTTCGCGCTATGGGAGCTTAGCTCATGATTCGAACACTGACTCCAGGTATGTTTATGATGAGGAAACAACATTATAACATAGATCAGGAAATAGTGTAATCGGGGTCAGCCCTATGTTCCCACAGCCCTGTGTCCCCTCATTCCTAACATTTGTCTTATTTCTAAGATTTTAAATTTTTATTTAAATAAACGACCCCCAGAAGCTTGTGTTCCCACTCGAACAGTAGTCTAGGGTTACACGCTGCTATTCCGACATGCTGCTATTTAGACATTTACGACTAATTGTCGGAGCATAAACTTTATTTATCAAGCGTCCCACTGCTTTGACATTTTCTTTTTTCATTGTTGGAGCAGCAGCACTTTACTGTTTTTGAAACATTCCGCTTTTCCGACATGAATAATGTGAATGTCATAGAATATTATACTTTGTGCTCCCATATACATAAGATGCTTGGACCGGTGCTTGGGCACTTGATCAGTGAACACTTCAGCCACAGAGGACATCACACAGTGGGAAAATGTCCTAACTGAGAGGAAACAGTCATGCATTTTAAAAATGAGCATAGCCAAGGGAAATATCTAAAATGGAGGCTGCGTGGGCCCTTTGACGGAACAGCGAAACTAAAAAGTGTAAAAAACCGGCCTGTCTAAACAGAGGCATGTCATAATGAAGGGATGTCTGAATAGGCGGTGGACCCTGGAGTCGAGTTAACACTATTAACCGAATGGCTTAACACAGGTGCTAATGTTACCAAACGTTAGCCCACTAATAATGTCCAGAATTCCTGGTGTCCATCCAAACATTCTAATGCCTCACAGTAAACAACAAAGCAGGAAGCACCAGGTCACCAAAAGCGACTCTCCAGGCGCACCCGCATCTCAGGCCTTTGTTGTTGTTGTATTGTGTTTTATATTGTATTGTGTTTTGCCTGTAACTCGACTTGAAAATGCCTTTTAGCCTCGTGTGAGAAATGCCACAGTCAGACTAGAGCCAAACCCAGACTCCTGAACCAGCGGGAGCAGCTCTGGTTCAGGCCGAGCTCAGATGAGCAGGAGCGGGGAGTAATGTTTGGTGCTTTCCCCGGGAAGAACCAAGTGCACGGAGGACGGATCACACAGAACAAAATATTTAAAAAAACAAATTGGGTTTGTGCTTCTGTCCGTGGTGCAACACCGCGGAACCAGCCGTGGTTCTTAAGCATGGAGAACTGGAGCAGCCCGCCCGGACCTGTAGTCCACAGCCCATTCTCGCATTCGCCGCATGGATCCAGCGCCCAGACGACGGCACGGACCTGCTCAGACCCAGTCCATTGGGCACCGGTCTCTGAAACCAGCACATGGAGGACGGAGCCTCTGGACCGATCTGACCAAGGCTCGGACGACGCCACAGGACCAAGTACCAAATCCCCAGGCCCGTCCTGAACGGCTGCGTTCTACGGTGAAGCTCCCGAGTCTTCATCACTGTTACCTGAACCCAGGGCTGCTGCTCAGGGCTGTACAGTGAGTTGTGTACAAAGAACAGAGGTACAGGGAACATCGGGCTGACCCCAAAATGGGTGCTTTTTCTACTGGAAGATAAACATTGATGAAACGTCAATTGGGCCAATTTTGGTTTGTTTGCCGGTGTGAAATCGGACCACACTGGAGTCTATCTGCTACATAAGAACAATTTTATTGCCTGGTGCAGACCAAATAATGGAACTAGTTGTGTGAAAACGCCCTAACTTGAGTAACAGAGCTTTAGACAGAACAGTGCCTACATTAGCATCACAGCCACAGGGGATGTTGATGACATCGGGATCTTTTTGGTTTGTTTGATTTTTGTTAACCCTTGTATGGTGTTCGGGTCTGTGGGACCCATTTTCAGTTCATAACAATAGAAAAATAAAACAATTAATTATTTTTTCAACCTGAAATTCATTGGCTTTGGCTCATTATCTGTGAAGAACATAAATCAAAACACATTTTCAATGACCGCATACTGTACACCCACCCTATGCATTTAAATTACATAGAGGGTGTTTGGGTCCACTGGACCCAGGAATAATAAAGTGTGGAAAGTATAGGTCCTGCATACCTTCACTCTGTCTTCCTCCTTTCTGGGGCTACTGATAGTGTTTTCTGCCCCTCCTGTTCCCGCACAAAGCTGCAACATTGTTGCAACCAACACCGTCTCCTCTTACTTTCCCGCACATTTTACCCTCTGTCTTGCGGGAACCAAACTTTTTTTTTTTTCTCATACCCTATCCCAGCTGCAAATTAGGCTTTGCCAGTGTGGTAGCTTATCACAAGTGATCAAGATGGCCAAAAGATTATCTGCTGAGAGGGCTTTACAAATGATTTGGGAAGAGATAGAAGCTTCTGAAGATGAAGTCGAGGAAGAGGTTTCAGAATTTGAAGATCATGTTTCTGAAAATTCAGAGTCTGACAGTGACTTTGAAGAAGAAGATGAGGTTAAGCACCAACTAGAATCAAAACAAAGACGACCAGCCCTTCAGCAGCCAGCTCCGGGACCAGCCTATCAGCAGCCAGCTCCGGGACCAGCCTATCAGCAGCCAGCTGCAGGACCAGAAGTCTACCAGATAGCAAGTGAAGCAATAGGGATGTTCAAAAATGGTCTTCTTGCCCAAGAAATGAGCCACCCCGCAGAGCTGCTAATGTGATAAAGATGCAACCAGGGCCAACACGGCTGGCAGTTACTCATGTGCAGGACATCAAGTCTTCATTTGATCTTTTTATCCCAGATTCAATCCAGAAAATTATTCTGGATTACACTAATCTTGAAGGAAGGCATGTTTTTGAAGAAAGGTGGAAGGAGATGGACCAAATTGATTTACAAGCCTACTTTGGGGTTCTTATCCTTGCTGGAGTTTTCAGGTCCAAAGGGGAATCCACAGAATCCCTGTGGGATGCAGAAACTGGCAGAGAACTTTTCCGTGCAACAATGTCTCTGGAAAACTTCCACAAATTTTCCAGAATTATACATTTTGATAACCGAGACGACAGATCAGCTCGACGGCAAAGAGACAAGCTAGTTGCCATCAGGACAGTGTGGGATAAGTAATAATAATAATAATAATAATACATTTTATTTATATAGCGCTTTTCAAGATACTCAAAGACACTTTACACAGATGAGCAATTAAAAAAATACACAGGTAAAAAACATTAAAAACAGTCCTCATAACAGTCAAAGATTAAAAGCAGCTTTAAACAGGTGAGTCTTAAGGTGTTTTTGAAGGTGGTGAGGTCAGTGCATTCTCGGAGTGGCTGTGGGAGTGAGTTCCAGAGGGTGGGAGCAGCAACGGAGAAGGCTCTGTCTCCCCAGGTTCGGAGCTTGGTCCTGCAGGGGAGGGACAGGAGGTTTGCGTTGGAGGAGCGGAGGGAGCGGGATGGGGTGTGGCGGTGGAGCAGATCTGTGAGGTAGGAGGGGGCCAGGTTGTGGAGAGCTTTGAAAGTAATAAGAAGAACTTTGAACTGAATTCGCTGAGGGATGGGGAGCCAATGGAGGTTTTGGAGGACGGGGTGATGTGTTCGCTCATGCAGTGCAGTGAGGAGGCGGGCAGCAGAGTTTTGTATATATTGCAGTTTGTTAAGTGTTTTTGAGGGTGTGCCATAGAGGATACTATTGCAGTAGTCGATTCTGGATGTGATAAATGCATGTATTAAAGTTTCTGCAGCTGAAAAGGTGAGTGATGGGCGGAGGCGTGCAATGTTTTTGAGATGAAAAAAGGCAGTCCGGGTTATTTGCTTTAAATGGGGTTCGAATGAGAGGTTTTGGTCAATGAGAATGCCAAGATTTCGGATGAGTGGGGATGGAGTGAGTGTGGAATGATCAAAGTTTAGACAGAAACCTGAGGAGGATTTAGTGAGTGTTTTTGGGCCAATTATTATGATGTCGGTTTTGTCACTGTTGAGTTTGAGTAGATTGTGTGTCATCCAGGTTTTGATGTCAGATAGGCACCGTGTGAGGGAGGAGTGAGTTGTTGTGTTAATGGATGAAGTGGAGATGTAGAGCTGTATGTCGTCGGCGTAGCAGTGAAAACAGAGGCCATGACGACGAATGATGTTACCAAGTGGGAGAATATACAGGATGAACAGGAGGGGACCAAGCACCGAACCTTGGGGAACACCTTGAGACAGTGGTGCAGTGGAGGAGGAGCAGTTGTTGATACTGATGAATTGCTGTCGGTTGGTAAGATATGACTGGAGCCAGGATAGAGCAGAGCCGGTGATGTTGATGAAGGTCTTGAGGCGAGAGAGGAGGATGGTGTGACTGATGGTGTCAAAAGTGGCAGTGAGATCCAAGAGGATGAGGATGGAGAGTTGGCCTGAGTCGGAGGAGAGGAGAAGATCATTTGTAACCTTGAGTAGTGCTGTTTCTGTACTGTGCTTTTGACGGAAACCGGACTGAAATGGCTCATACAGGCTGTTGGAGATTAAGTGTTTATGTAGTTGTGCAGCTATGACACGCTCAAGGATTTTGGACAGGAAGGGAAGATTGGATATGGGCCGGTAATTTGCAAAGTTGTCAGGGTCAAGGCCAGGTTTTTTAAGTATGGGGGTGATAGCTGCCAGCTTGAGAGACTGTGGAACAGAAGCATTTGTAAGTGATAAGTTTATGATAGTTGTGATTAAGGGAGAAATGACGGGAAGACATGTTTTGATGAGAGCAGAGGGGATGGGATCCAGAGAGCAGGTTGGTGTTTTGATGCCTGAGAGTAGTTTGGTGAGCTGAACAGGAGTAATGGGGGAGAAATGAGAAAGCTGTTGAGTGGTGCTGGGAGGAGGCGGGTCAGGAGTTGAGGCTGTGTTGGCTGTGGGGAGACTGAGGGAATTGTAGATTGAGTTAATTTTGGTCTGAAAGTAGGACAAGAAATTATTGCATTTGGTTGTTGTGAAAGATGATGAGGTGTTGTCACAGGGCTTCAGGAGCTTGTTGATTGTGGAGAAAAGAGTTTTGGGGTTTTGGAATCAGAGTGAATGAGATTTGAATAGTAGTTTGACCGGGCAGTGTTTAGAGCATCTTTGTATGACTGAATATAATCTGTGTAATTTTGGAGATGGACTGTTAGACATGTCTTTTTGTACAGTCTCTCAAGCTGCCGCTTACGTGATTTCATTTGGCGGAGCTCGGGAGTAAACCAGGGGGCTGTGTGTGTGAACGAGACTGTTTTAGTTTTGATAGGGGCAAGTTCATCAAGACAGGAAGATAGTGTGTTGTTGTAGTAAGTGACAAGTTCGGAGGTATTTTTACACGTGGGAGGTGGGGTGGCAACGAGTTTGGTGGTGAGAAGTGCAGAAACAGCGGATGGATCAATGGATTTGAGGTTACGGAAAGTAATTTTGCGTTTTGTTTTGGGAGGTGCAGTGGGTATGTTGATTTCAAACGCAATGGCCAGATGATCTGATACATGGAGGTTATGGCTGAAGAGATTATGGATTGGGATACCTGAGGAGCAAACCAGATCAAGAATGTGTCCGTGGGAATGGGTGGGAAAATGTACTTGTTGAGTGATATTAAAACAATGGAGTAAATCCAGGAATTCTATGGCAGGTTTGGAGTCCTTTGAGTCAATGTGAAAGTTGAAGTCACCTAGGAGGAGGAGGGAAGTGGGTGCACCGACTCCCCCTGTTTTACAACCCTGGGCCTAATATCACCATTGATGAGCAGCTGATGCCATTTAGAGGCCGCTGCCCTTTTAGGCAGTATATACCATCTAAACCTGCAAAATATGGTATAAAGATCTGGGCTGCCTGTGATGCCACTTCCTCATATGCTTGGAACTTACAAGTCTACACAGGGAAACCTGATGGAGGAGCCCCTGAGAAAAATCAAGTGATGAGAGTTGTCCAGGACCTGACTCAGGGACTGACTGGACACAACATCACATGTGACAATTTTTTTTACCTCATACAGGCTAGGACAGGAGCTCCTAAAGAGAAAACTGACCATGGTGGGAACAATACGGAAAAACAAATCTGAGCTCCCACCCCCACTGCTGACTGAATGAAGAACAGGCCTGACAAGTCCTCCAAGTCTGTGTACACAGCTGACACATCCCTGGTCTCCTATGTGCCAAAGAAAGGCAAGAATGTGTTACTCATGAGTACACTGCACAGGGATGGGAGAATCTGTGACCAAGAGCATCAAAAGCCTGAGATCATCATGGATCACAATGCCACAAAAGGAGGGGTGGACAACATGGACAAGCTGGTGACTGCCTACAGCTGCAAAAGGAGGACCCTACACTGGCCGCTGGTGATATTCTTTGGCATGTTGGACATCTCAGCATACAACACCTTTGTCATCTGAATGGCACTGAACACAGAGTGGAACAAGGGGAAGCTCCAGAGGAGACGCCTCTTTCTTGAGGAACTGGGAAAGGCACTGGTGAGACCTCAAATCCTCAAAAGACAATATGTTCCACAAACACCAGCTTCTGCAGCCATTGTGAGGAGAATTCAAGAGGAGAATGCTGGTGCCCCATCCACCCGACCTACAAAACCACCATCTGATGAACCTGAAGTGTGTGATGCTTTTGCAGTATGCCATGTATGCTTTGCAATAGAGAGAGGTGTTAGTAACGTTTCTGATCTTTTCATTATTCGAGGTTGTGGCCAGCAGAAACAAAAAGAAGCGCTGTGAAGTCTGTGGACCCAAGATGGACAGGAAAACTCAATATACATGCAGCAAGTGTAACAAATACATATGCAACACACACACTGTAAAACTCTGCCCCTCATGTTTTGTATAGGCTTGTGTAAACAGAACTCAGTGGGGCTGATGTGATGAGACTGATATTGTTACTGTATATGTTCAGCTTGTGTTATGTAAACTAGCCTAAATGAGTTATGTCTAATGAAGTTCAAATTAATAAAATCAGTAGTTGTGAAACATCTTGCTTCATTTGCAAATGTGTTTTTTTCTACTCACTTCACTTGATTATAACTGATTTTCATATTTAATATTTATATTACATTTTATTTAAAAAAAACAAGCTGCACATTAATTCATAAATGTGTTCTATAAAAGGTAAAGGGCAAATATTAACCATGATTGCTGTTCATATGGCTTGTAATTGTGATTAAGTAAACATCTGTTGAGTATTTTTACATAAAAAATTGTTATTGTGTTGTTTTGAAAACCCAAAACTCTAGAGGGTCCACCAAACCCATGAACACTGGCTAAGTAACAAAAATACTAACACCACACAAGGGTTAAATATTACAGAGGACAACCCCCAGAACTCTGCCATAAATGGTCTAAATAGTGCACAGTCACAGTTAACATCTGATTTATTTTCATTCAGGAAGTTTATTCTCTTCCAAAATATGAAGGGGTTATTTAGACTTTCTGTGTTTAATGAAATGATCTGATGAGCCATGTCTGAGCTAAACCAAGGAGCATGTTTATCCAGGACTGTACTTAATCCATTATGGAAATAAGTCCAGGTGGTGTCCACATTTGCATCATGATTCCAGTCAAATACTTCAAAACAAATGCTGCCTCAGAAAACTGCCTCATGTCGTGTGATGATCATTTGTGATTTATTTTCCTTGTAGCAATGACAAGTCTCTCGTAGTCTGTATCATTTGCAAACACAGTTGTAGGATATATCGTGGAAGCTTTTGTTAGAATCATCTTAATTTTACACCAATTTCAACCAGTTAGCAGTGAAGGAAAGCTAATGCGCTAACGACAGCTGCAACTTGTCGGTGTTAAAGGGCAAGAGTCCCATTCATCGTAAAGACGTAAAGACATAAAGACGGAAAGACATACAGCCTATTTACATTTGATCATTTTAATATGACATTAACTGGGCCAAAGACCAAGGAGCATGTTTATCCAGGACTGTAGTTAATCTTTTATTGAAATAACTCCAGGCAGTCTCAACATCCTCCATTTGCATGATGATTCCAGTCAAATACGTCACAGCAGAGTGTTAGAATAAAATGCTTATAATGATGATCACACATGTATATAGTCATAAAGATGTCAATGATGTAAATAATTTCCCAGAGAGAGCTATTTTATCTTTTATCTTATTGTATTTAGCTTATTTTGTAACTTGTTTGATGTGCATGCTCTTGGTCGGTTGCATCTGCAACAAAGAAAATTTCCCCTCGGGGATGAATAAAAGTAATTCTGATTCTGATTCTGATTCTTCGTGGAAGGACCCGGTCAACCAGATCCAGTTATATCACCTGAGGTCAGAAATTTAACTTCTAAAGAGTGAAGTTATACAGAGCTACATAGAGATGAATCTAGTGTAGAAGTGTGAATCTATTGTAGAGTGTGAATGAATTGTGGAATGTATGGAAATTCAAACTGATCATTGTTAAGATGTATCAAAGTTGAATCTCATTAAGGACATAGGTCGATGTTTTGTTGAAAATTGATCCAGCGTCCTTCTCAGTGTGTGAATTAACACCCAGTTTATGACCGCCCATCGTGGTAGAAGCTTGTCATAAAACACAGAGAAGTTTCCCGTTGATCAACAGTAGGCAAAAACTTAGACACATAGTACGTCAAGGCAGAGAAAAACCAGTAAAAATAGAAACAGACTCGGAGTATATGAGGTGAATTTATCCAGAGAGTTGCAAATTCCTACGAAAATGGAAAGTAAAATATAATTTTGATGAAAAACTAGATGAAATAAAGTTAAGCGAACTAGTCATGAACCTATCAATTCATGACCAATTAAAAGCGTAAAAGTGTTAAAACAAAAAAGACAGAAACATTTGTAGTGTCTCGTCCGAAGGGCGATGATAGCACAGTGGTGAAAAAGCGCCCTCTACAGGCAGAACAGGCAGAGGGTGGTGAGGATCAGGACGAAAATGAGGAATTGGCTGAAAAAGAAAAGACAAGGAGGAGTTTAGGACCCTGGGGCTTTATCCAAAACTTCCAGAATTAGAAGTACGAAAAACACAAACCAACCAAAATCTGGTTTGGGCACCTCCCACTGCCCCAGAGGCCCAGCAGAGCCCCCACCCGCATATGATAAAAAAAACTCCACTTCCCTGGCACCTCCCATCTCCTATATCGAAAGGTGACAGAAAGACGAGGCGCGAGGCCTAGTCAACTATGCCAAGAGAAGCGATAGAGAGAGGGGGGGGGTGAGATAAACAGAGAGATTGACAGAGAAAAGAAATTGAAAGTGAGAGAGAAGAGAGGGAGAGACAGACAAAGGGGAGATAGTGACAGTGAGAAAGACAGAAGCACAAATTCCGTAAGCATGACTAAATAAGAAATACAAATATAAGTGTCAGGAAAATAAAGAATATTGACACATAGGCTTTGCCAAATGTGTCAACAGGGGGAAATATGGTTAATACAATAGGTTTTAATAAATACTAAAAAAAAATTTTTTGTAAACAATGCCTAATCTGTATTAAAAATAATGCACAAAGACAACAGAGACCTAGAGGAGCTTTCCCTACTCCAGAGCATCCTTTTCACACGCTACACATGGATTAATGAAGACAAAAGAACAACCAGACTCTGATCAAGATCTTATTGACTATATGAGAAAAACCCTGTTAACAAGAAATGTTGTAAACAACAATAAACTGCCAGAAAGAACTATTTCTCCACAGGGCAACACGGCAAAACCAGGAGACCACGTGTTCATAAAGACTCTAAAGGGAAGACAGGACCAGTCCAAGGTGGGACCCATCAAGTCGTCCTGGCTACATCTACTGCAGTAAAGGTCAAGGGCAAAGCAACCTGGATTCATCAGTCGCACTGTAAGTTAAGGAACCAGTTGGACCGGACAGATCCTGACCCAGCCTCCGAGACCTCGCAAACGCAGAATGCCTAGACTACTGGACCTCCTAGACTCAGGACATCTCTGACTCAGGCCTTCAGAGACCTCCTAGATCTCCTAGACCTCCTAGACTACTAAGTCAACCAGACTACAAGAGTGAGCAGTAGATAAAAAACTGTTCACTGCACCGGTGTTCTTACGAGGAAGTTACCCTCGGGCACTGAAAAAGATGACAGCTCCATCCATCCCAAGGGGAAAAACAACTGTCTGAGAGAAGAGAAGACGTCAGACAACCACATGACACCCAGTTAAGACAGTTAAATAAGGTGTTATTTGTAATGATTCTATTCATGGTGTACATAACAATATTGTTTGTGATACATATCAAACATACACACCCTGACTTGGTAGTGAGTACACAATTCACACAACACAAATGTAACGACTGTCTTTGAGACTGTGACACAGCCTACAACCGCACTGACGAAAGAGGACAAGACAGAACTGACCCTGACGAAGACAACCAGGACTTTGAACACAAATAGGCAAATGTAAACACAAGGTAAAATGACCAAGAGCCAACATTACCCTGAGTGTACGATTTTACACATTTTTGTGATGGCATGTGCTAAGGTTATTAAAAAAATGAAATGCTCATGTTCTGATCTTATATGATGTAATTTTTATAAACAGGGGGAAAATGTTAGAATAATATGCTTATAATGATGAAGTTATTAAAAAATGTACATCTAAGTTAAAAGGTGATCTCAATTTGCAGAGGATGAAAGAGCCTGTGTTAACGCTATCTCTGCTAAAACCAGATGTGTGACCTCTTGTGACCTCTTGCTTTGTACTGAGCTAAGTAATTTTTATTTAAATAAACGACCCCCAGAAGCTTGTGTTCCCACTCGAACAGTAGTCTAGGGTTACACGCTGCTATTCCGACATGCTGCTATTTAGACATTTACGACTAATTGTCGGAGCATAAACTTTATTTATCAAGCGTCTCACTGCTTTGACATTTTCTTTTTTCATTGTTGGAGCAGCGGCACTTTACTGTTTTTGAAACATTCCGCTTTTCCGACATGAATAATGTGAATGTCATAGAATATTATACTTTGTGCTCCTATATATCATAAGATGCTTGGACCGGTGCTTGGGCACTTGATCAGAGAATACTTCAGCCACAGAGGACATCACACAGTGGGAAAATGTCCTAACTGAGAGGAAACAGTCATGCATTTTAAAAAAGAGCATAGCCCAGGGAAATATCTAAAATGGAGGCTGCGTGGGCCCTTTGACGGAACAGCAAAACTAAAAAGTGTTGGAAAACCGGCCTGTCTAAACAGAGGCATGTCATAATGAAGGGATGTCTGAATAGGCGGGGGACCCTGTGGTCAAGTTAACGCTATTAACTGAATGGCTTAACACAGGTGCTAATGTTACCAAACGTTAGCCCACTAATAATGTCCAGAATTCCTGGTGTCCTTCCAAACTTTCTAATGCCTCACAGTAAACAACAAAGCAGGAAGCACCAGGTCACCAAAAGCGACTCTCCAGGCGCACCTGCATCTCACGCCTTCGTTGTTGTTGTTTTGTGTTTTATATTGTATTGTGTTTTGCCTGTAACTCGACTTGCAACAGGGGAGGGTTCCCCTGTTGCAAGTCCAGTCTTGTTGTTCTGTGTTTGATTTTGTGCTTATGTCACGGAGGTGTTTTTTGTCCTGGTCCCCACAGCAACAGAGTCTGGGGTTGTTTCTGTTTTTTCTCCTCCTCTTCTCCTCATGTTAGGCTGTATAGTTTTTATTAAAAGTATTTTTCTCCCATTTTTGCACAGTGTCCAAAACCCGTGGTGGGGGTGTTGAAATTCAAATGCAAAGGTGTCCAAATGGGGGCGTCCAGTGCGTTTTTAGACGCTGTGGTGTGAACGTACCATCAGGGTTCATCACTCAGCCCTATGTTGGAGTAGAGGTGTTGGAAGGTGTTGTAATCTGCTACTGGATAATAGGTGGGGTGTAATTGACGACCAAATTGGGAGAAATTGGGATAAAAACTGATGCAAACTGATGATAAAGGAAATGAGGGAACATAGGCCTGAGGGAACATAGGGCTGAGGGAACATAGGGCTGAGGGAACATAGGTCTGAGGGAACATAGGGCTGAGGGAACATAGGGCTGAGGGAACATAGGGCTGAGGGAACATAGGGCTGAGGGAACATAGGTCTGAGGGAACATAGGGCTGAGGGAGCATAGGGCTGAGGGAACATAGGTCTGAGGGAACATAGGGCTGAGGGAACATAGGGCTGAGGGAACATAGGGCTGAGGGAACATAGGCCTGAGGGAACATAGGGCTGAGGGAACATAGGGCTGAGGGAACATAGGCCTGAGGGAACATAGGCCTGAGGGAACATAGGGCTGAGGGAACATAGGCCTGAGGGAACATAGGGCTGAGGGAACATAGGGCTGAGGGAACATAGACATGCTCCCGTGTAATACAGGCTCTTTCTTGTTGACAATAGCCACGCGGTTAACAAAGAAACATGTTTCTGATTAGTAAGTGAGAGGACTAGTCTAACAGTGTCCCTGCTCCTCTCTCAGCCCTGGCTCCAGTCTCCTCTCGACAGTTCGTCTTTGTCTATGAGCTGAAGACCCAGGAGGAGGCGCGGAGCTACTGCAGACAGCACTACACCGACCTGGCCACTGTGGAGAGCACGGAGGACGTCCTCACCCTAGACAAGATGGTCGACCGGAGCAGACTGCAGCTGCTCCAGCCTCCAGACGGAGTCCTCAATGTAAGTGCAGAGACATTAACGGGCGAGGGCCCTAAGGCGTCATTGAGTGTTATTCTTGCCCTGAGTCACCAACTCTTTTTTGCTAAACTCGTCGTAGTTAAAACGCTCATGGCTAATGCTTGGCAAACACATTCTACTTAAGGAAATCTACTTCTGTGGAAAGTTTCCCTTTACATTTCATTAAATAATCTAAGTTTGAAAGTAATTTGGAAAATGAGATGTTTTTTCAGGCATTCGATATTCTATAATTCCAGAAACACAGTACAAATACTCACCTCTGTGGTCGTTTTATCATAAAAAATGTACTTGAAACAATAAGAGGACTGGACGTGAATGGGAAAAGGAGGATTGTGGTTTTATGTGGTGGTTTGTTTTATTTTTAAAGTGCATATTTTCCCTTTGGCTGCAAATGTTGCACACAGAAGAAAGGGAAAGTTAGTGCTGTTGTTTCAAATACGTTTTGTGTCTTTTTAAATCTATCTTTTCCTGAAAAAAGTATTCATTATGCATCATTATGCTGCATTGAACATTAAACAATATACACACTGGTAGATTTACATTAAAAACTAATTCTAAGAGAATAAATATACAATTGGGAAACTGTATACAAAAAAGTCTAATGGCTCAACATGTAAAAGAATCACTATCCATTCCTCGTCTTATTGTGCCATCTAGTGGTCAAAAAATGAAATAGCACAAAATTAAACAGGTGGCTGAGTGGCAACACTCAGGCCTCACAGCAAGAAGGTTGCGGGTTCGATCCCCGGTTGCCCAGGTCTTTCTGTGTGGAGTTTGCATGTTCCTCCCCGTGTCTGGATGGGTTTCCTCCGGGTACTCCGGTTTCCGCCATCAACCTAAAACATGCCCGCACCCCTATGAACTAACATCAAGGACCATAATGTCCACCCTCCTGTGGGCTCACCACCTGCAGAGTGGTTCATAGGGGGGGTCAGGTGCTATGAGGATTGGGCAGCAAGCTGCCCCCGCGACCCAGTAGGATTAAGCGGGAGAAGATGGATGGATGGACAAAATTAAACAGCCGTAGGTGAATTATTCTCATTTGACAATTGTAAACGGACAGTTAAATAATCAAATAATAAGAAATATAAATAATAAATAATGGTTTAATGGCCGACATACTGAAAAGATAAACAGGCTGAGGTGGATGGCGACTGTTTTAAATTTGATGACAATTTCCACAGTGTCAGGTTTATTTTGTGAGAGTACAGAATGTGCACAGGGAGATCAGTGTTGGGCTGTTCTGGACTGTTTGTCTTGGCTGAAAGCTGTCATGACCTGACACAGGGAAATGACAAATGGACGCCAGACAACGAAATATACCAAAATTAATTAGATTTATTTGAATTAAGATGAACCAAATCAATGGAAATTATATAACAATGAGATGTGACTGTCTGTAATGTCAGTAGTGTAGAGGGGTGAATGAGTGAGTGGTCATGGTGTATGAAGTGCTGTATATGTAAAACTAAAATAAAAGGCTAACAAAGGGCTAAGGCGGTGCAGCGCAGGTGACGGCCTCGACAGAGAGAGCGAGAGAGCAGTCGGCAGTAGGCGGGCCTTTAAATAGGCGCAGTACGTCGGGCCCAGACGCACCACGCATACCTAGGTCCGCCCTCAGCTTCACCTGCACGGAAATAAACAGACGCACAGGCAGCGCCCACACACACACACACTTGTAGGAAGGGGTCGTGACAAAGCATTTTAAATTCACTGACTGGGAAAATCAGTGGGAGGAGATAATTATCATATGGACAACCGCACTTAATTTGAAATAGGCGTAAATGTGAATAGTTTGTCTTGGCATAGAGCGGCACCGCAGCGGGACCCACATCGGCCCCACAGCTCAATAGACACTGTGCAGCTGGACCCACCCTCTGCGCCCAAAGCACCAGCTCCGCCGCACCACAGACATGACACCATCGGCCGCACAGGTGCGAACCCGGGCCACAGAACCTGCTGTAGCTGCTGGGAAGAAAGAATTCTTTGTTCTTGTTTTCCTGCATTTCACACTTCTGTACCGCCGGCCTGAAGGTAGGAGTGTGAATAGTCCATGTTGGGGGTGGGTGGGGTCTTTGATGATGGAGGCAGCTCTCCTGTGGACTCTGTGGTGGTAGATGCTCTGCAGAGAGGGTTGAGGAGTCCTGGTGATCTTTGTGGCCGTCTTTACCACTCTCTGCAGGCGTTTGCGGTCCTTCACCGTAGTGCTGCCGTACCACGCAGTGATGCAGTTGGTCAGGATGGACTCAATGATGCAGCTGTAGAAGTTGCTGAGGATTTTGGGTGACATGCTAAATTTCCTCAGCCTCCTCAGGAAGTACAGCCGCTGTTGAGCCTACTTCACCACCTGTGTTGTATTGAGTGTCAAGGTGAGGTCATCACTGATGTGGACCCCCAGGTATTTGAAGGTGCTCATCCTCTCCACCTCAAGGTTCCGGATAAACAGTGGCTGATGAGGTCTCCTCTCCTCCCTCATGTCCACAATCATCTCCTTGGTCTTGTCTGCGTTGAGAGTGAGGTTGTTGTCCCCGCACCATGTCACCAGACTGTCCACCTCCCTCCTGTAGGCCGCCTCGTCTCCGCCTGTGATACGGCCTATCACAGCGGTGTCGTCAGCAAACTTCAGGATGATGTTTTCGGGGTGGGATGCGACACAGTCATGGGTGAACAGGGTGTAGAGGATGGGGCTGAGGACGCAGCCCTGCGGGACCCCGATGTTAGTGGTGATGCTGGCAGAAGTTCTGTGTCCAATCCTGACAGACTGGGGCCTGCCAGTCAGGAAGTCCAGGAGCCAGTCACAGAGGGCAGGGTGTAGTCCCAGTAGTGACAGTTTGTGGGTGAGTCTGTGGGGGATGACTGTGTTGAAGGCCGAACTGTAGTCAATAAAGAGTATCCTGACATAGGAGTCTTTATTTTCCAGATGGGAGAGCGAGACATGGAGGGCGGCGGCGATGGCATCAGAGGTGGACCTCTTGGGCCTGTAGACGTACTGTAGGGGGCCGATAGAATCCGGTATGCTGCTCTGAATGTGGGGCAATACCACTCTCTCAAAGCACTTCATAATGATCGAAGTGAGTGCTACTGGCCTGTAGTCATTCAGACAGGATGGGGGGTTCTTCTTGGGGAGGGAGACGATGGTGGTGGTTTTGTAGTAGGTGGGGACGGTGCATTGGCTGAGGGAGAGGTTGAAAATGGAGGTGAAAATGTCAGCCAGCTCATTAGCACACGCTCTGAGGGCCCTCCCAGGAATATTGTCTGGACCTGGGGCTTTGCGGGGGTTGATCCTCCTCAGGACTTTGTGCACCTGGGCTGATGAGACGACAGGCAGGGGGGACGGGGGTTGAGTGGTCGAGGTGTGTCTGTGCTCTGTGGGCTCACCACCTGCAGAGGGGTTCATAGGGGGTCAGGTGCTATGAGGATTGGGCAGCAAGATGCCCCCGCGACCCAGCTGGATTAAGCGGGAGAAGATGGACGGATGGATATATATTATTCCAGTTATATATTAAACAATAAATTGACATAGTAATTATTGTGACAGGCCTAATCTGAGCCATGGATTAAACGCAGGCAGCTCCTCAATTTGGGCTCCTGGAGCAGCATAAAGGAAAAAAGATCACTTTTGCATCAGCAAACTCCTTCAGAACGTGGCCTGATGTTGTGGAGAACAAATGAGTTGCAGGATGTCTCCAGGAGAAGAATGAGCTGTGAAAGATGCTCAAATCTCTAACTGTGATGAGATCAGACGTCAGCTGCACAGCAGGAGAAGAATAGTGGTCACACCATGAAGGAAAACACAACACGCTTAGGCCTCCAGAACAAGAAACCACATCAGGACCAAGTCAGGGCCCCTCAAATGAGGAAGGACGTGCCCCAGTCACCGTCTACAAGGGAGACGAACACTGGGGTCTAGTGCTCTCTGTGGGAAGTCACAGGACAGGTACATCGATGCAGCGTTGTTCTTGAGGTTTGTCAGTATTTCCTCCATATGGCTCCAAGAAGCACCTTCTGCTGCAGACAAACATGGAGCTGGTCCAGTCAATACAGAGGGATGGGGTCAT
This sequence comes from Odontamblyopus lacepedii, assembly GCA_034769755.1. NCBI lineage: Eukaryota > Metazoa > Chordata > Actinopteri > Gobiiformes > Gobiidae > Odontamblyopus > Odontamblyopus lacepedii. The sequence goes on from CM068345.1 coordinate 5,142,029, forward strand.
TTCCTCTGCTCCTGCCACCACACACCTCACTTCTTCTGCAGCCTCTGGACGTGACCCCAGCCTCCTTTTATAACCATCTACATCAGCAGCTGTGAGGCTGCACATTATACAGAGGATGAGGCCAGAAGGATTCACTTTCTGTATGCAGTGACTGCAACAATTCCAACAATGTTTTTCACAAAAGTATTTGTATCTGGAGGGAAAGGAGAGCTTCCTCTGTTCCTCTCCTGTATCCCTGTTTTCCCTTAAACAGCTCCACATTAAAGTAGAAACTTGAATTATAAACTGATTATTCAGTGCCATAATCGTGGACGTGTGACTCTGCTCTTCAGTTTTTAAGTCCCTCAACATCAGCTCCTTCTCTCTTACATCTGGATCCAAAAACGTGATCATATTTGTTTATATAAATTACATAAGTAAACTGCCACAGGCAGTAAAAATGTCTTCACACAACATTCACAACATGCAAATTAAGGAAAAAGTTTTGTAAAAATACAGTAAGAATTGAGTCATTTACAAATGTGAGTATTTGTAGGTCTACAGTTAATATGCTGATTTTGTGGGACGGTTGTCGAGGACATAATTGTTTTTGTTGTAATTATATCTGAGTTAAGTTGTGATATTGTTTGTTAAGAAAGAAATATACAAAATAAAAGAATTTACCACATGTTTTAGGCGACAATGTCATTTGTCTTTGTCTCACAATTAACTATAAAATGGACTATAGTCCACTGCTGTTTCATTCCACCGATATAAAAATAGTTAAGAGGTTAGTTGAAAGTTAAAAATGTAATTCCCACATATTGACTGTCTGTGGTCACATGTTCTGTGTGTGAAGGACACATTTGGACAAACAGAAATGACAGACGTACTTGTGATTCTTCTAGTGTTTTATCTTCCTTTAAAGTGCAGAAACAGGGTGCAGATATGATTATTTGAGAACATCAACGCCTGAGCATTTTCTAATAACCAACTAGCACCGACCACAGGGTGAAAGTTTGACAAATAAAGCAATAAACACAGGAGAGGTGAGCGCGTTCTGTCCTGAATGTTAGTGGCCGGGTCAGAGCAACACTCGAGTGAGATAAAAGCTCACGGTTTGCAGTTTTTCAACCAGCGCCACAAAACTACTCTGTAAAAAAAGTATTCATCAAATATAATGTTGGAAACATGACGAGTTAAACTATCTCATACTAGTATTGTTAGTGAAATGTTTAAATAAGCAATTTTATGTCTTGTTGAAGGTAAAACACAACAGAATTTTCAGCCAGACGTGTCTGACTTAGGGCGCACAGACGTTAGTGGTGGTGGTGCTGGGGTGGATGGAGCAGTGGTAGAATTACTCGTCCTGGTCGCATCAGTAAAACTGTTCTAAAAGTTGTACTGCAGCAATCCATGAATGACAGCCTCCTGAGAGCAGCAAAAGGGCAGACAGATGTACCGGACACACACGGTGTGTTCAGTCGTGTTTTAAAGACTTGAGAGTAAAGATGTTGTGTGGTCCATGTTAACAGCGTGCCTGGATCGGGCTGTATGATGACTTCAGCATTTGGAACTGGTCCCTGTCAGACCCGGCCTACTACAGCGAGGGCCAGGAGAACTACAGGAACTGGGATCTTGGGGAGCCAAATAACTGGGGTGCAAAGGAGTTCTGTGCTTCCATGTATCAGAACGGAGTGTGGGGAGACTTCGACTGTACCACCCCACATCCGGCCATCTGTGTGAATGTGACAGGTGAGACTATGGGCGGGTTCCACATCATGCAGCTCCACTTCACCTTGACCCTGCAGCACTGACACACTCGTTGTAGTGAGTGAGAGTCGTTCCACATCCCGTGTATGTGCAGCGCTGGTGCTCCTCCACTCCGCCGCGCTCACACAGAATTACAGACCAACTCTATTTTGTTCTGGGCCGGTGTCCGGCCGGATCAAGCTCCACAGTTCAGAACGAACCAAACAGGAAAGAGAACAACATCCAGATTTACAAAGTGAACACACTCAGTGTGGAAGATAATTTGTTTAATCAGATCTTGAATTTGAAACACTGCTGACTTTCTCACTTTGAGTACTTAAATATTCAGCACAAATAGTTTAAGCACTCAAGTTCAACAGTCAAATCCAGAGTGTAAAATTCACAGTGTAAAACATTTGCAGGAAAGATCCACAGAACAATAATAAAATCTGAAGGTGAACACAAGATGGCGTCGTGTTGTTTTCAGAGGCCTGAGCTCATTGGCTCATGGGCCCAAAAATAATTTTCTCTTCCTCATTTACTTCCTCAATACGGACGAGCTCCTCCCACCCGTGTGACGTCTGTAACGTGCACGGAGCGTTTGGACCAATCAGAGCAGGGCCTGGAGCGTTTGGACCAATCAGAGCTGCTAGAGCGGGCGCGGGCTCAGAGCGGGCGAGGCTCAGTCGTACAAAGATCACTTTTAGGAGTTTTGAGGATTTAAACATTTTGAGAAAGTTTCTGCTGCGAAAATAGAAAAGTATCCTGCAAAATCCGACCTTTGTGAAAGCCGGATGCCCTGCCAGAACACGGGCAGCTTGACTTCCCAAAATGCATTGCGCTCTGTGGGAGAAGCTCCCGGAGCTGCAGTACCTGGAGCGGCCACTAGTCTGGAGCCGGGACAGAGGGGGAGGGGCTTATTCAGATTTTATTATAGATCCTTGGAAAGATCCAAGATGCCAAGGCAGAAGCAATCGATCCAAAGTGATCCGAGCAAACTTAGTATCAAACAGGAAATGGAGCAGTGAAGCGATCTGATTGGTCAGAATTGGCCTCATCAAAACCTCGTCTCTTTGATTTCTTAAGTGTAAACCCCGCCCACAGATGAGAACGGCCAATAGGAAACAGCCTCTGTCCTCCTCACTCACACAGGATCTATTGCTTCTGCCTTGGCATATTGGATCCATAGACCGTATATATGAGTGTTTATAACTCCTGCACTGAGCCTCGTCATTTTGCTCTTAAAATGTTCATATGAATCTGCTCTACATGATCCTTTTTCACTATTTTGTCTGTCAAAAAAATCCTATTCATAACATAGAGCCTTGGCTGCAGATTCAGTCCAGTTTTATGGTCTATGCTTGAATCTTTGTTGTGAAATTTTTCACTGTGAATTTTACGCTCGGAATTTTGACTGTTGAATTCCAGGGCTTGAAAACATCTGTGCTGAATATTTAAAAGGTGACATTTTTATTTTGAATTAGAAACATATTGAATAAGTATGCTTAACATTTTAACTAAAGTTCTGAATAAAATTAATTCAAACAAAAGTGAGAAATTCAGTGTTATTTAAAATTCTAAATCTAATGGAACAAATTATCTTCTGTAACGAGCTTTATTTCCATCAGATCACTAACACAGTAGTTCTGGGATACTTGGCACCAATAGGCAGTCAAACGTATATCTGGCACATCTATTGTCAGATCCTATAAAAACACATCGTCAAAGAGCCTTAAATATGCAGTTTTACTGCATACTGTAGAAAGTATTTTAAAAAGCCATAAAATTGCATAGCCTCGGTATTTCCTTTAGCACAACTTTAAATAATAATGAACAGAGACAATTCCAGCCTTTGTTGGTCATGTCATATAGTTATAAAAAGAAAGATGCTACATTGAAAGTGAAAGACTCTGAGGCAAAAACAAAGCCTGCTAATGCTCCACTGGCTGCACTGATGTGGTCACAACACGTTTGAAGATCTCTGGACAATGATAAGACAAAGGACTTCATGGACATAGGCTGGACATAAAGAGAAGCAGGCAGGTGCTCTGAGCTCTGTGTCCCTCCAGGTCTGTGTCCCTCTGCTCAAACATGTGAAAGAAACTAAACTAAGAGGGGAAAAAATGAGAAGAATCAAAATCTATCCTCCTCTCGATTAACCACGATTAAAAAGACACCCTAATTAAATGCAGTTAATCATTATTTTCTTATTTATAATGCACCAAACTGTCAGTTTAGACAAAAAAAACATTGAATAAGAGGTTAACAACACTTTAACATGTCTGACAAAGCTGTATGAACAGCCTGTGTGTTTTGTCCCTTCAGTTTGACTTCGGCCTTTGAATGACTCAAATTAACCTGCATTTTATGCCAAAGCACTTGATTAAGAAAAAGCTGAACTGGGCCTACACATGTGGTATTGGAATAAACTGTGGTCCATTGATCTGTTCCTCATGTCCAAACGAGCAGGTGCTGCTCTGCCTGTCAATCATAAGGTCACAGGAGCATTCACAGAGGAGCCCTGTCTTTAATGGAGAGGCTGGTCTAACCTCCGTGTGGACTCACAGAACCACTCCTTTAATGAGAACGAGAAAAACATTTACCCAAACAGTTAACACGTTAATGTTCCCAGGCCTAAACAAAACACAACTCCAGGTACAGTACAGACACGAGGATACAACATATCAACAAGGTTAAAAGCTCATAATATTGTTGTCTGGGATCCAGACTCGTTCTCTATTTTCTACACATATTTCTCTAAACTGTATTTTCTGTGTTTTATATCCGCTCTCAGGCCAAACTCACACACGGCCGTTTGTTTATGTCAGTGACATGTTTGAGCCTGGCTCGAGGCGTGACAGAGGGAGTGGAAACCAGACTGATATCCCTCTGTATAAAATATACAGATATCAGAGATCATTCTGGATTTGACAGGCAAACAATCTCACAGTTAAACGGCAAATTCTACCACAGACTTCAGCCCTGTCCTCCAGTTCAGAGTTAAACTATGGGGATTCTAGGATGTCGAGATGTCACAGAAATGTCTCAGAGTAAATGCATACAGGCCTTATCTTATTCATGTGTGAAACTCTGACTGTTTATGTGTTACGTCCCAGGACCCTCAGAGACCTTTGTGCTCACTACTGCCTCCTTCACCTGGGAGGAGGCTCAGCAGTACTGCAGGCTGCACCACACAGACCTGGCCAGTGTGAAAGACGCAACCCAGAACAGCCAAATCCAGGCCCTGCTCACCTCTAACACCTGGATCGGCCTCTGGAGGCAGCCCTGGAGGTGGCTGGACGGGAACAACTCCACTTTCTCCTTCTGGAAAACCCAAGCCCCGGTGCAGCCTGATAACGCTGAAGCACAAGAGCAGTGTGTGGTGGCAGACTTTGGGTCTGGAGGAGCATGGGAGGACTCAAACTGTGACAAGATGAGGCCTTTTGTCTGTTACGGCTGGCCTGGTGTGTATCCTGTTATTCTGCAAAATATGAGTTGAAATGAGTTGGATTCTTGGTTTTCACTAATCAAAGGCCCATTTCTTTTCCATGTATTTGTTCAAACTGAAATACAATACAAAACCGACTGTGAAAAACAACTCACTTAGAATTGAAGTCATTTTAACTCAAGAAGATAATTGTGCACCAAACAACAGCAGAAACATACTAACTCCACAATTATTGAATCATTTGTTCTTTTGTTTCAGTGAAGAAATACAGGATCAAACTACAGCTGAACACAACTGTAAATCTAAATGACCCTGTGGTGATGGAACAAGTGCTGCAGCAAGTGAGTCACATTAGTGCCACGTAAAGGCAGGGTTCATCTGTATTAAAGGAGACATATTGTGCAAAATGGACTTTTCAGAGCTTTTAATCATGTTATAGTGTTTTTTACCCTCTCAAAGTTGTATTTAGAGTGATTCATGCATGTTTGAGTGACCTTTATACAAATATGTATAAGACGTGAATGCTCCGATCAGCCCCTGCCACCGGTACACGCTCGTGTTGTCACGATACTCAACTTTCAAACTCCATTTCAATACTAACAAACTGATTCAATGCTCCATACAGATTCAGATACCACAATGGAGATAAAAATGCTAATTTCATCATGACCTGACGAAGATCCATTGATCGAAACATTTCTATGTTCACTATCCTTGCACCAGAGGTGTGCGTCTACCTCTGCCTTTTATGAGCTTCACTCTCAGTGACATCAAGTCATCGAGTGCTTTGCCTCGTGGTCTTTTCCACCCTGAGGACCTGGGCTCAAACAAAAGGACGGCTTTAGTTAAGTGGTCTGGAGGGAGTCGGAGGACAGGGCCAAACCAGCGAGTACTGACAGGAGCAGAGGGCTGACAGGAGCAGAGGACTGACAGGAGCAGAGGACTGACAGGAGCAGAGGACTGACAGGAGCAGAGGACTGACAGGAGCAGAGGAGTGACAGGAGCAGAGGGCTGACAGGAGCAAAGGGCTGGCAGAAGCAGAGGGCTAACAGGAGCAGAGGGCTGACAGGAGCAGAGGACTGACAGGAGCAGAGGGCTGACAGGAGCGAGCTCTTAGCTCTTGGTTGGACACATGTTGGGCTGTTCTCGATGGTCCGGAGGCTCTACTGTCAAACCAATCACTTGTTGCCACTAGGGTCTTATTTCGTGTCCATGTCTGTGCCCCGTGGAGCAGGATGCAGGACTGACACATCGTAGACGTGGAGCTTCGTCTTGTGTGAGGTTGTTCGATGCCTCCAGAGTGGGTTCCAGAGTGACTGCAGAGCTGTTGTGGACAGGGCTCTTCTGCGGTTAATCTCTAGTTTTCGGTCGCCGTTATTTGTTCCTACGGTGTCCAGATACACAAAGCTGTTTACATCCTCAACGACGTCACGGCCGAGCTGTAGTGGGGGTGGATGGGGTCAGGATGGTGTCTTCAGCAGATTCAAGGTCAGTCAAAGGGTCGTCGCCAAACTTCGGGGACCTGCTCGCTGACTCTAAGCATCAGGTGGTTCGTACCATTAACACGGTTAAAATTGGTCTGTTATAAATGTTCATATCTTGATTTAGGCACAAAATAGTGAAATAAAAACCCCAGAATCACGCAGTGTCAAGGATTATAAATATATAGCAGACACAAGCACAATATGTCTTCTTTAATATCCCACACACAATGAATTTAAATGTTCTAAATTATGATTTTAATGTATTTATTTTTAGATCAGACTACACGTGGGGAGAGCCAACGCCACTGAGCTGCTCAACCTCAGCTGGGTTAAAGACGCCAACGGAAATGCATTTAACAAAACCACCACCCCGTAAAAATGTGCTGAGAACTAGAGATGAACCCATGAACCATTTACAGACCAGCTAAAAAATCTCTTACAGACGAGAGTGAAGCTTTCAAGACTTTATTTCAGGACATTTTCATTATTATGGTTCACAGACAATGAAACAATCCTAAAAGTCTGTGTCTCAAAATTAGAATAGTGTTAAACAGTTCAATATGGGGAAGTCATAGTGTCACACTCTGATCAGCTCATTCACCTGCAAAGGTTTCCTGAGCCTTTAAATGTCCCAAAAGATGTCTCACTGACCATGGTGTTTCTGTGCTTGATTGGCCTGCAAACTCTCCTGACCTGAACCCGATGGAGAATCTCTGGGATATTGTCAAGAGGAAGATGAGAGACACCAGAGCCGACAGTGCAGATGACCTGAAGGCCGCGACCAAAGCGACCTGGGCTTCCCTTCCCCCTGAGCAGAGCCACAGGGTGATCTCCTCCATGCCACGGCACATTGATGCAGGAATTCATGCCAAAGGCCCAACCGAGTGTTGACAGCATCGAAATGAACACACTTTTCACAGGCCTCACATTTCTGTTTATTTTTGTAGCTTATGTAATATTCTAATTTTCTGAGACACAGAATTTTGGGTTTTCATTATCTGTCAGCCATAAACATAAAAATATCAGGAAATAAAGGCTTGAAAACTTCACTCTATGTGTCATGAGTTTATACAATATATGGGTTTGATTTTCTGAAATAAGTTACAAAAAATATTGAGTTTTTCATGATTTATGAAGAAAAATACATTTTGTAATTATATGAGCCGCACCATATTATAAGCCGCTGGCCAAAGACTAGGCGGTCCAGGCGGCGGGGACGCAGAAGCGAACCCCCCGCCTGGAGCGCCTCCGGGATGGGCCGCGGACGCGGTCCCCCGCTGAACTCTGGGGACGGACTTGCTCACTGGTGACACTTGGGACACACACACGCCACAGGCACTTACACACCTTCACACACTTGGGACACACACACGCGAAATGCACATACACACCTTGGCGCTCTGGGAATAAATCACGGTAGCGATCGCTTTAGCCTTCAGTCTGATTTGTACAGTGGAAACACCGCGGCCGCCTGCTCTTTGCGTGTTAACCCAGTCCTCCAGAAAGTTTTCAAGCTCAGGCCATCTGCTATGGTTACCTCTGAAAGCTTTGGTTGTCTTTTTACACTGGCTCAGTTCTTTTTGCTGGAGCCTCCACCTTCGCACCATCGACTCGTTTATGCCAATTTTACGGGCAGCAGCTCGATTTCCTTCTTTAACTGCCAGAGTGATCGCTTTTAGTTTAAAAGCTGCATCATATGCTTTTCGTCTGGTATTCTCCATGTTGATGAGGGTTAGCAGAAAGACTGAAATAAGAAAGTTGTGATTAATCATACAATTTCATTGGACCTCAGTGAACTATGTATTCATTATTATTGGTCCATGTTTTCCCGCGATGGAAAAAAAAATAAAAAGCCGCTTCATATTACGAGCCGCAGTGTTGAAAGTGTAGAAAAAGTAGCGGCTTGTGATCCGAATTTACGGTAAATCACATAGAACCTGCTGCAGAAAAGTGCAGTACTGGGAACAGCAAAGATACTGCGCCCAGAACTCTCAAGCTCCCAGGCCTCTGGTAGAACCTGAGCTGATGAGGGTGAGAGACCAACCACCGTGGAAGGTGAGAAATGCATATATATATATATATATATATATATATATATATATATATATATATATATATATATATATATATATATATATATATATATATATATATATATATATATATGTATATCAGTGCTGTAAAATATTAACACGTTAACTCAACTCTAAGTTTTTTATCGTGAGATTAATGCTCTCTGTGACCTAGTGAATTAGTTTGTTCATAAGCTGTGGCCACTGCTGTAACTTTAGAAAAACTACAGGATTTGGCTGTAAACAGGAAGGAAAATAATTTGTATGAAACGAGAAGTTCCGGTTAAGGTGGGCCAAAGCACACAGAAGCCCCTCAGCGTCTCCGCAGCAGGACCCACATCGGTCCCACCCTATGCTGCTGGACCCACCCTCTGCGCCAAAAGCACCTGCTCCTCTGCACGACATGCAAACAGCGCCATGCGACGACCCCCTGGCTGTAGCCCGGCAGGTGTGAGGGTCCACGGAACCCCAGACAACCGACACAAACACAGCACGGCCCAAAAGTCCCAGCGCCAGTGCTTCCCGAGTGCAGCAGGTGCACAAACTGGAGCTCACTGGACATCACTCAGTAATGAGAACTTCCTCAGGTCACAGCACATTATTTCACCCGTTATGTGACTGTTCTGAAGACACTTCACTCACTGTCCTGGTTTGCAATAAAAAAACATTTGCACAAAGTCTATCCACTTTTCTATGTGGATAAGAGTATTAAATTAATTGCGAGTTGACTATGACATGCTGTGGTGCTCCTCCATGGGTTTGTGGATGTGGGGGCGGTGCAGGGGTGCATTTTTTAATCGATTGTGCTGTCAATTAAAATATTTATATATACTCATTTTGTCCCTCATTTTCAAGCTTTGTCCCACATTTGGTTTTCATCGGGTCACTTCATGTTGGACATGTTACTCAAGTAGGAGTAAAGATATAATGAAGTAAAAGAAGTAAAATGTCGCCCATTTGAAGTAAAGAACAGAAAATGAGTACTCACTGTTGTGATGCCCGGGTCCTCCGCCTCCTCTTCGTTCTCCGGGTCGATGTCTTCGGCCTGGGTGGTCCAGTCCAGGTCGTCCTTCAGGTCCTCCTCCAGCTGCTGCTTCTCCCTCAGCTTCTGGAAGTCTCCACGCTCCTTGGCCTTCTCACGCTCTTTGGAGAACTCCCTGGACAGCAAGAGCAGACCACAGCAGATGACCAGTGCTGCAAAGAGTTCTGAAAATGTGTACTGAAGTAAAAGTATTGATAGATGTCTAATAATGTCCTCAATTACAAGTAGGCCTACTGAAATGTGCACAGCCTTATACAGATTAGTTTTTCTGGAAATAGTGATGTCCGGATCTGTAGCAGGTATTGGGATGGAAAAAATCACCACTAAGAGTTTAAAAATACTTTTGTGAGGAGAGATCAGCACTGAAAGAACAAAATGAAATTGTACATGAGCACATTGTAAAAATCACATTTTACATACAAATTACATTTAATCACAGCACTCTTTCCTCTTCGTTACCACCTAGTAATAACAATTTAAGTTTCCAAAGTCCTTGGTTAATGAAACCAGAACGATTAATGGAAAATGTTTATTGTCCAATAATCTAAGATTTAGTGTTAATTTCTAATAAAAAATGTCATAAAATGACTTAAATCTAGCAGGGTGGCCTTACTTGTCATGACATCACCTTTATAATTGGACCCTTTTACATGTTCACAAAGTAACAATACAATATAATAACAATAAAATGAATACATAATACTGAAGTGGAGTGAAATACAAGGTCTAGGCTAAATGCTAAATGCTAGCGCGGAAGTTAGCATAGAGCTAATCTTACATTTTGAGAAATAACAAAATTAGCAAATGTCTAACTTTGACTAGCGACTGTTACAACACAAGTTATATTATTATGACTTCATGTGTGTCAGAATTATGCTTGGTGGGACTGTACCGACCTGAAAGAACAAAATGAGACGTTATTTCTGTTGCCTTGACTTTCTGCTACTGCCGACGAACAGAAGCAGAGGCCAGAGCTCTTTCCAAACCGCCGCACTGACTGTGCTGCCATCAAGGGGACAAAATCAGGACTGCGATTATTCTTCTCCAAATAAAACCACCACTATTTCTCATTTGCAAAATTACACAACATTAAATAAAAACGATGTTACCGCACACGTGAGTGTCACAGATCCAGAGTTTTTGGATCCCAATCCAATACCAATTTTTAAATATTTCCTGATACTGATTCATTTCATCCTGATACCGATCTTCTCACTTTTAATGATTTAATGTACATGATTTAGGCTGTGCCTTTATAATAAGTATTCCATGGTGAACTTAGCCCCAGTTTAAAAAGTGACATAAAAAGGCCTATTTAAAAAAAAAGCCTATTTGTTGTTATAATAAAATTAGATAACAAATTGTATTTCGAGGACACTCAAAGACTGCTTCACACACAGCAGTTTAGGAACATAGTGACAGAAACATTAGATTATGTTTAATCTTACTGTTTCTAAAGGCATTGTGTATTTTCACCATATTATTTCTGTTTGAGGCCTGTAAAAAGATAGAAGCTCGTGGCTAATTAACATATGCAATAACATATATAAGGTTTACACATTTGTCTAAAGTTTGCTTTTCACTCTTAAGGCTCCGTGAAGACATCACAGAGGTGAAACAAACACTCTGTCATGAATCATGTTTTTAGCTGATCCTCAGTCTAAGCCGGTCTGGGCGTTAGCTGCAGCATTAGCAGCACAAAATCTGATCCACAATACTCTGAAAATGCCTCGATCTGCGGCCTGTAGAAGGAGATCCATTTCATTGTTGAAAGCTGCTTTTATGTCCGAACAGAATAAGCATCAAGAGCAGCTGTGGAGGTTTCCAACAGGTCCTTAGTGGTAATGCTCATAAACTCTAAAAATAAACTTAAAAAGTATAAAGGATCTACACTCATAAGCACTGATTGTGTGAAAGTGAGAAAATCTTTGCCTGTTCTTCAGTATTCTGCCCTCGCTGGACTGTGTCGATTGGCAGACAGCAAACAGACTTGAAATAAAGACAACACTGAATGACTCTGGGCCATGTTTATTGCTCCCTTGGTTCAAGTATTTGGTAAAACTGAAAAATAAACTGACAGAAAACGTAATGTTTCTCTGCATACACGAGGCAGCAAGTCACATGAAACGACCGAGGGATTTTTACCTTGATGTCTTGTTTGTACCGGCTGGAGCAGTAATTAACATTAGCATTTACATTAACATAACACCTAATAGAGGAAAAGAGCCAACAACGCCTCCTTGGAGTTGGCCCAGGACCGGCTAATATAAAAAACACATAGGATCATTGATGAGCAGAGGCATAATTCACATATATGTAAAGTGTACAGTTCATTTATACATTTTCCATAAATTAGTTCAGTGTGACAGTAATGTTTCCATGAGTTAGGACAATTCAGTTCCCATTCACTAAATGACACAGTTCACTAAATTCAGTCCAGGTTCAAATCTCCGGAAAACACCAGTACAGAGGGAAAACAAGCCAAGGCGAGACGAGACAAGGCGGCAACAGTGCACTCAATGCATCTGTAAAGTAAAATGCACATTAGCCCCAATTGTACAACTAAGCGACTATTTGGAGGTCCGATATTACGCCACACACACGAGAGCGGTGAACAAACGGTGTCAACAATGAGACCCAGAAGTAAGAGCGTGGGGTCCGAGGGCGAGAGGACGGAAAGAGAACGCTTTTATATATTGACTGATGTCACCGCTAACCCATAGTTAGACTGCACCCAAGTGGCAGAGTCTGTCTTATAAATGCAAACACGATCTAATTAATCATCTTTATTTGTACAGCACCTTTAAAACAGAGAGTTTACAAAGTGCAACAACAAAGTTAAAACACAATACTCATCCAGAAGATAAAATACAAAACAAATAAAATACAAAGAAACAGATACACACATAAAATAGAGACATTTCATAAAAAGGCCTGACCGTAAAAGTGTGTTTTAAGAAGTGATTTAAAAGATGATACTGATGGTGCCGCCTTATCTCCTCAGGCAGGTCGTTCCAAAGCCGAAGCGCCCAGACCAAAAAGGCTCCATCAGCCTTCGTCTAGAGCCTGGACTTTGGAACAGCCACAGGGATCTGCCTGAGGATCTAAGGGGCAGCTACAGCTCCTGCTCATTGCTGGCACAAAGAACAAGGATGCTGCATCAACTTCCTTTACAAAAACAAAACACATTATAACATGCGCCCCCTAGAGGGCGACCTCTCACCCCCTGCACTGTCAGTGCAGTTTAACCGGAGGACTGGTCAGGGAGGGTCAGCAGATCCTGTGGAAGAGCCAAAAGTGTCCCTCCCTCCTCTGTGTCCTGCTGCATCACAGCAGCCTCCAGGGGGCGCCAGGTGAACACAACAGGAAAGGCCTCGTTCTGCCTCCGCTTTGGTGTTTCAGGTGGTGATGAAATGGTCCATTTCCTTAAAAGCTGTTTTCAGGCCGGCCAGAACGGTGCCAGTGCCACTTCCACTGTTCAAACCATTTCGGACGCCGGACTCATCATCGAAAGAGGGCGTGGCATTGCCACTAAATAAAAACAAAGCCATATGAAAGCGGATGTCAGAGCACGGAAAATAATCGCATATTGCATATGGATTGATATAACGTGCTTTTTCTTGTGCTGCTGTTTTACCTGGTTCCCATCAGGAACCTACTTTTCGGCGTGAACACGTTAGTCGGTTATTGCCTAAAGTATTTCCTCTAGAAGATCTTCTGCCACATTTGCTGCCAAATATGGTGTAAAAAGCATAAAATGTCCATAGCTAGCTCCTTAGCTAGCCTCTTTGTCTCAGGTTTTTATAGCCCAGGAACCAGCGGCACAGAGCGGGAGACACCAGCATCAGGAAACAAGACGGGGCTCTTCAGTGTGGTGTCCAAGCAGCTGGAACCCGTCCTCCAGACACACTGACAGCCTGTCTGCCCCATTTGCAGGATAATCTCCTTGTTTTGCAGATAAAATATTTTTCTATATGTGTGCAAATCCTGAAGCATGATAATCATGCTGGCGCGTTTTTTGGCTGCCGCTGCTCCTTGGCGTTATTTTTTCGAGATAATCTCGCCAAATGACTCTGCATTTGTGGTCTACAAGTGGATTGTGCTATACTTTAAAAAACCCTCCACAATATATAAACTGTCACTGAGGTGTCGTGTATTTTCGTGCGACTTTAGCTTACCTGTTGCACGTCACCTAGCAATAGCTCCACGCAGAAGTCGTAGCCCTTGCAGCAATGTGGAGGAAGTATGCGTGGCTGGTGCTCCTCTGGTTCATCCTGTCAATTATCCACCATCCTGCTAAAGCACTGTTCCAGTATTCTGCCTCTGAGTTTAAGCTCCATATACATCCACACAACGCACCAGCGCCTGCTCTGCTCCAACACCCGGACATTCTGTACGTGCCTCGCCGGGGCTCACGTCGGAACTACCAATACGACAACTCCAGCTCCATCCCGTCGCTTTGGTCCACTGCCCGCCGTCCAAAGAGAAACACCTGTCGCCGTGCCGAGCGCGTCTTGGCCCGGGTGCAGAGAACGGCGAACACGGCTAGCGACAGCAGAACTACTACAGTCAGCTTCGGTCTTCTTAACACCCGCTCTCTGACCAACAAGGGCCATCTCGTCCAGGAACTTCTGGCGGACCGTAAGTTAGACTTTTTGTGCTTGACGGAGACGTGGCAGCTTAAAAATGACTTCAGTCACCTCAACGAGGCTACTCCCCCGGGGTTTGTTTACCTCTCCCAGCCTCGTGTCACCGGTCGAGGGGGCGGTCTCGCGGTAATCTACCGCGAGAGTTGGAAAGTAGCTCCTGTGACTGTGCCTGTCTATCAGTCATTTGAGGCCACTGTATGTCAGCTCTCTGGACCAACTCCTACTATCATTGCCACCATCTACAGACCTCCAAAACAAAACAAGGATTTTATAACAGACTTTGCAGCTTTTTTAACACATGTTTCCACACTTTCTTCCAATGTCATACTATTAGGGGATCTAAATATTCACTTGGACATTGTTAATAATTCACTCACCAGCGATTTTATATCCTGTCTGGACAGTTTTGGTTTGCAACAGTTTGTTAATTTTCCCACACACTCAAAAGGACATACTCTGGACTCAATCTGCTGCTCAGGCGTTACACCCATGGACTGCAAAGCCAACTTCATCCCATTTTCCGATCATATGCTCCTTACATTTTTTGTCAATCTGCCTTTTTCCAAATACAACCCCACGCGCACCATAACATTCCGTAAAATTAAGGACATAAATTTGGACAATTTATCTTTTCACATCAATAATCTACCCAGTACAGACAGTTTTGCAACTCCTGAGCAACTTGTGTCACACTACAACACCCACCTCCACAACATCCTTAACACACTTAGGACACATGGCGCCGCCTGTTTCACTGTGTTCACTGCTCGAAAAGTAAACGACGACACGGGCGAACCTGAGACACTTGTGTCACGTTTTTTCTGCTGATAAGCAAATAACACACGAACAACAAAGCAAACCCGTGGAAATACCGCTTTAAATTTGTGGATTCTAAAACTATGGGGAGGATATGAGCCGTACGGATTACGTAAAACCCGCTGTGGAGCTAACTGGCTGTGTTGCTAACCGGCTAAAGGGCCGGGACTACGTATTTGTCTTCCCCAGTGAGCCAACCTTGAGTCTTGCGGGGATTACAGCGGCTCTCGGAGCGCACACAGAGCTGGTTTGAATTCGCCGCTAAGGAGATCTGCGGGTGGACCGCGCTAAAGTTCCGCGCTAAAGTTCCAGATTGTGTTGCCATGCCAACGAGGAACAGCAGCGCTAACGCTAATAACGAGGACTACATGACTGCAGCTCAGGTACGAGAGCTGCTTGATAAAGAGCGAGCTCACTTTAAAGAACTGTTGCAGCAACAAGAGAAGTGTTACAGTAACTTCACACAAATGATAATGACCACTGTTACTAAACGAGTGGATGAGCTAATGAAAGATCTACAAGACGTGAAAACTAGCTTGCAGTTTACCCAAAAGGAGGTGGATGAACTGAAAGCTGCACAAAGCAAGCTAAATAATGGATGTAACTCAAACTCAAATGATATTCACAAATTAGCTGAATCTATGCTGGTTTTGGATTCAAAAGCGGACATTCTTGAAAACTATAATAAACAAAATAATGTTTTAATTGATGGTATCCCAGAAAGTCCAAATGAGAAATGGCAAGATTCAGAGGTGAAAGTAAAGCAGATTTTCGAAGATAACCTAAAACTGGATTATGGCAGGATGACTGTGGATAAAGTGCACAGAATTGGAAAACTCAGGAGCGCCAATTCCACCAGGCCAAGACCTGTTATGGTCAAGTTTCTGAGCTACAAGGACAAGCAACAGGTTATGGAAAAGGCTAAATGCCTAAAAGGCACAAATATCTATCTAAATGAAGATTATCCAGCATCCGTTCGTCAAAAAAGGAAAGAACTATTACCAGCATTAAAAGCAGCCAGGGAGAGAGGTGAGGTAGCCTTTCTCCGCTATGATAAACTGATCTCTTATCCATCTTCAGAAGCAAAAATGCTGGCAATACAAATGTCCAACTAGGAAGAAACACCTAACTGCATAGTCACATTCATAAAATCTCTAGTGACTGTCTATGCATTTACAACTGCCAAAAAAAGGGTTAAAACTTGCTCACTTGAATGTTTGCAGTGTGAGAAATAAACTTGTTGAATTATCAGATGTATTAGTAACAAATAATATTCACATTTTAGCAGTGACAGAGACTCATCTTGATTGTACTTTTTCTGATGATGTAGTCAGTATTCAAGGCTATAACATTTATAGAAATGATAGAAATGGACATGGAGGCGGGGTAGCCATCTACATTCAGAATCATTTACCAGTAAAACTCAGAAAGGAGCTGATGCCTGACAGTGTGGAGGTGCTCTGGTTGCAGGTGCATCTTCCATATATTAAACCACTGCTAGTCGGATGTTGCTACAGGCCACCAAGTGCAAATGCTGCTTATCTTAATGAACTATGTCAAATGATTGATAATGTGTGTGATTTAGGAAATGAAATATATTTTATGGGTGATTTTAATATAAACTGGTTTTCTGCACATTGTCCTTTGAAGAGGCAACTTTTAAATGTAGTAAATGCATGTGGTTTAGAACAAGTTATAAGTCATTCAACTCGAATACATACTGACAGCTGTGGTAAACAAACATCTACATGTATAGATCTTGTCTTTACAAACACGAAGGATATTTGTTCAAAGGGAATATCAGTGTTAATCGGGTGCAGCGACCACAATTTAGTGGCTCTAACTAGAAAAACAAAAGTACCCAAAGGAAAACCTATTGTAATGTATAAAAGATCATATAAAAGCTTCTGCCAAAATTCTTACAGTAACGAAGTACAAAATTTATGTTGGACAGATGTTTATAAGGAGGACCACCCAGATCAGGCATTGAGGGCTTTTGAAAATGTATTCTTGCCAGTAGTAAACAGACATGCACCTATAAAAAAGTTTACTGTTAAAAGTTCTAGAGCATCATGGTTAGATGAGGAACTGCGTAATCTTATGTTACAGAGAGACGAAGCAAAGAAAACTGCAAATAGGACAGGATCGAAGGAGGACTGGGGGACTTACTGCAAATTAAGGAACAGAGTGACTAGTGCTAACAGGAAAAGAAAAGATTGCATTTCCAAGTGAGAATACAGGAAAATAAAAATGATGGGAGAAAATTGTGGGCAACTTTAAACAATCTAATGGGAAAACAATCCAGTCAAACCCCTGCTTTTGTTGAGACTAATAACACCTTTTTAACCAAACCTAGTGAGATCGCAAATTATTTTAATGATTTATTTATTGACAAAGTGGCTAAATTAAGACTAGACATATCTATAAATAATACAATGGTGCAAAATAGCAGAATTAACCAAATTGTAAATGATAAAAATAATTTTCAGTTAAAGAAAGTTAATATAAAGCAAGTACAAACGCAACTTGAGTCCATAAATATTAATAAACCAGGGGGCATGGATGAATTAGATGGGAAACTCTTGAAGTTAGTAGGCGACTGTTTAGCTGGTCCTGTTTGTCATATTTTTAATGTAAGTATAGAAAAAAGCATTTTTCCTACAGCATGGAAAATTGCAAAAGTTGTCCCAATTAAGAAAAATACAGCAGAGAATCTAAGCAGTACAAATTGTCGACCTATCAGCCTGTTGACAATACTCAGTAAAATACTTGAAAAACTGATCACTGAACAAGTAAAAAATTACTTTATAGCTAACAATTTATTTACACAATTCCAACATGCTTATCGTGAAGGTCATTCAACTGCAACTGCATTAACTCAGATTACAGATGATTGTTTAAATTTTATTGATAAAAATAATTTAGTTGGAGCTGTTCTATTAGACTTTAGTGCTGCTTTTGACCTGTTAGATCATGATTTACTGTTAGACAAACTTAAGCATTATAATTTTTCATCGCATACTATAGGATGGTTTGCTAGTTATCTTTCACAACGTAAGCAGTGTGTATTTTATAACGGAAGTTTTTCACAATTAAAAGAGCTGCAGTGTGGAATCCCTCAGGGCAGTTGCCTAGGACCTTTATTGTTTTCTATTTTCACCAATGACCTGCCTTTTATCTTACAATATGCCAGGGCAGTGATGTATGCAGATGACACCACAATATATCTGCCAGGTTCATCTGTGGAGGCCCTCTCGAGCACCTTGAATAACGATCTTAAGTCAGTTTTAAATTGGGTGCATACCAATAAATTAGTTCTAAATATATCAAAAACCAAAAGCATTTTATTTGGATCAAATTATAAAATTAAAGCTTGGCCAAAACTAGATCTGTCTGTAGATGGTACAGCTATTAATCAGGTAGAAGAAACAAGACTTTTGGGAGTCACTATTGACAGCCGACTGAAATGGTCAAAGCAGATTGAGCGCACTGTGGCAGTGATGGGAAGACAACTAGCTGTTTTAAGAAGATGTTCATATTATATACCTTTTAAATTAATTCCTCTAATTACTAAAACTGTTGTCTTATCTCACTTGCAGTATTGCCCAGTGGTGTGGTCCAGTGCTTCAGATAAAGATATAAATAAACTACAAATAGTCCAAAATAAGGCAGCGCGTTTCGCTCTGAACTGTTCCAGATACACAAATATTCTGAGTATGCACAGAGCATTAGTTTGGCCATTGGTGAAAAATAAGGTTGATATTGCTCTTCTCTGTTTCTTAAGAAGTATTGTGGTATCTAAAATACCAAATGTTTTGTACAATGGTCTTTCATTTAGCTGCACCTTGCATAATTTCAATACAAGACATGCTTCAAATGGTTGTTTTATTCTTCCACGGTGTAATAGCAATGCTGGACAAAAAACTATTATTTTCAGAGGAATGAAAAAATGGAATTCCCTTCCTTCACATGTTTTAAGTGTAACAACAAACACAGAAGTTTTTAAAAAAGCCTTGTTTAAACATTTTATTTTATAAGGTGCTAAATCTGTGTGTATTTAAAACACTGCAAATGTGCATGAGTTAAAATGTAATTATTATTTAGACAATGCGATATATTGTTATTGTTTTGTAATAAATGTAATGTTTTTATGATGTGGACCCCAGGAAGAGTAGCCATTGCTATGGCAATGGCTAATGGGGATCCTAATAAACAAACAAACAAACAAACAAACACTTGCTCCACCCAAATCCAGATCGGTCTCTTTCACTCACACTGCACCCTGGTACACCCCCACTCTCCGACAGTTAAAAGCAAAAGGCCGCCAACTTGAAAGACTTTATAACAAAACTGGACTAACTATTCACAAGGACATGTACACACACCACACCCTCCACTACAAAGATTGCATCTCCAAAACTAGATCTGCATATTACTCCGGTTTAATCAGTACTAATGAAGGAAATTCCAGGACCCTCTTCTCTCTTGTTTCAACCATCACCAAACCTCCTGACTCCCTTCCATCTCATCTCTATTCATCTGACTTCTGCAATACCTTGGCTTCATTCTTCACCACAAAAATCCACACTATTCACCAACAGCTCACCCCCTCTTCTGCTCTAACTCTACCTGTCATTACATCTCCTATCACCACCACCCCTTTCTCATCATTTACTCTACCTTCTATCAATCAAATTTCCTCTTTTATCCAAAAATCCGAAACCTCTTCATGTCAACTTGACCCACTTCCCACTGTCCTTATCAAAGCCACACTTCCTTCTCTTGCTCCTTTTTTCACCAACATAATTCATGCCTCCCTCACTGCTGGCACTGTCCCCTCTCCTCTCAAAACTGCTGCTGTCACTCCAATTCTCAAAAAACCTGGTTCAGATCCCACAGACCTCAATAATTTCCGTCTGATTTCTAACCTTCCATTCATCTCCAAAATTCTTGAAAAAACAGTTTCTGCTCAACTTCACTCTCATCTGTCCTCCAATAACCTGTACGAGTGTTTTCAATCTGGCTTCCGTCCTCTCCACAGCACTGAAACGGCCCTTCTCAAAATCACTAATGACCTTCTTCTCTCTGCCGACTCTGGTTTAGTATCCATCCTCCTTCTGCTTGATCTTAGTTCTGCCTTTGACACCATTTCTCATTCCATCCTCCTGAACAGACTCTCTTCCGTCGGCATCTCTGGCACAACCCTCACCTGGTTTCACTCCTATCTTTCCGACCGCACTCAGTTTATTCAACTCAAATCTTTCACTTCTTATCCTGTCCCCATCTCCTCAGGTGTTCCCCAAGGTTCTGTTCTCGGTCCCCTCCTTTTCATCATCTACCTTCTCCCCCTTGGTCACATTTTCCGGAAACACCACATTCAATTCCACTGCTACGCAGATGACACCCAGCTCTACCTCTCCGGCAAACCAAACTCCACACTCCCACCCTCTTCCCTTGTCAACTGTATCAGTGAAATAAAATCATGGTTCACCTCAAACTTTCTCAAACTCAATAGCAATAAAACTGAACTTCTCCTTGTAGGCACCAAATCCACCATAAGCAAGATTAATCATTTCTCCATTCCCATTGATGGCTCCTCCATCTCTCCCTCCCCTCAGGTCAAGAGTCTGGGTGTCATCCTCGACAGCACCCTCTCTTTCGCCTCCCACATAAACGGCATCACTCGCTCCACCTACTTCCACCTCCGCAATATCCATCGACTCCGGCCCTCCCTCACTCCACAGTCCACTGCCATACTCATACACAGCCTTGTCACTTCCCGTCTAGATTATTGCAATTCACTTCTGTTTGGTCTCCCACAAAAAACTCTCCATAAACTTCAACTGGTTCAGAACTCTGCTGCTCGCATCATCACACACACACCTTCCATCAACCACATCACAGCCGTCTTACAACAGCTCCACTGGCTCCACATCACACACACCGTCACCGCATTCAATACAAAATCCTGCTCCACACATTCAAAGCCATCCACAACCTCACACCTCCATATCTCTCTGACCTCCTCCATATTGCCACACCTGTTCGCTCTCTTCGCTCCTCCTCCTCTCTGCAGCTCTCTGTCCCCTCTGCCCGTCTTGTTACAATGGGGAGCAGGGTGTTCAGCCGCTGCTCCCCAGCTCTGGAACACTCTCCCTCCTGACCTCCGCCACACAGACGCTCTCACACACTTCAAATCCAAACTCAAAACTCATCTGTTCAAACTGGCCTATTCATTATAACCACAACTGCACTGTCTTTTCATATGCCTGATTTTAATGTAGATTTTAACTGTTGCTTTTACTGTTATAATGTTTATATTTTTATATTGATGTATAAACTTGTTGTGAGGCGACCTTGAGTGCCCAGAAAGGCGCCCTATAAATAAAATGTATTATTAAAGTTTATGAACCTGATAGAATTAATTCAAAGATTGTGGAAATTCTCGATGCACATGACGTAGAGGACTCACTGGATGAAATGTCTCTATTGTGCATATAAATGGGTGTTTTCTTCTTTAGAGGCTCTAAATGGTAAGTCATCCATGTTTTATTCTTTTGGCCTTTGTTTTTACCTGTTTTAGAATGTTTTAGAATTAGAATGGATTTCATATAAATGTGATAGATAAGTGCCTATACTTGAATACAGGAGCAAAACTGTTTGACTTACAGATTTGAGCTTTCAGAAGGAGAATGATTATATTTATTGATTTTTTTTTTTTTTTTTTTTAATTCAAATCCTTATTTCATCTTTGTAGCTCCTGGAGTTTTCACATTTGAAGTGTTACAGTTACACCACAATAGAGAAGTACATTTCTCTGTCCGTAAAATGACACATTCTATGGATGGGAGTCATTACCCTCTGGGAAAGATGTGTGTAAACTACAGGCCCGTACGTGACATTTAAAGAACACAGAGAAATCGTAGGCCCCGGCTTTCTAAGAATATGAAATAAACCTTTGTTTTAGGCAAATAAAAAGAAAAGACCAAAGAGTTTGATTGACAAACATGGACTTTACTTGTTTTTTGTTTGTTTTTTTGACCTGTAGCAACTCAGTTGGCGCAGAATCATCTGTTTAAAATGGATCCAATAAGGCCTGTAGGAATTATGCCAGGTGTAGAATGAACGCTGCTCATTCACCACACTCAGTTTGGTGTGTATGTATCTTAACAGCACCTTTTTTGAGTAAAATATTTGTGGTTCCTCGTCCCCCTGTGAGTAAGTTTACAAGTCACAAAGGCGTTATGTTGACTGTATTATCGTATCCGATATAATTTACTGAATCTAATATTTTGTGCCTATACCAGATTTTGTTCACTATGTCCATGTTAGGTCCAAGTTCCATCTATTTTAAATCATAAATCAGATGTTGTCAGATGTTAGAATCAGCTGTTCCAAATCCGAGGCCATGGTTCTCGACCAGAAAAAGGTGGCGCCCTCTCCGGGTGAGTGGAGAGTCTCTGCCTCAAGTGGAGGAGTTCCAGTATCTCAGGGTCTTGTTCTCAGTGAGGAGGATGGAGCGTGAGGTTGGATCGGTGCAGCGTCGGCAGTGATGCGGTCGCTGTATCGGCCGTTGTGGTGAAGAAGGAGCTGAGCCCAAAGGTGAAGCTCTGGATTTACCTCAGTCACGTTCCTCCCCTCACCTGTGGTCCTGACTCTGGGAACGACCGAAAGGACAAGATCGAGATAAAAGTGGCTGAAATTAGTTTGATGAGCTCGGTTACACGGGGGGAGCTTGGAGTAGAGCCGCTGCTCCTCCATGTGGAGAGGACCAGCTAATGGGAGGGCATCCGCCTGATGCCTCCTGGAAGCCTTCTTCAGGAGGTGTTCCGGGCATGTTCCACTGGAAGGAGGTCCCGGGGAAGACCCAGGACACACTGGAGGGACGCCTCAGGGTCCAGGAGGAGCTGGAGGAAGTGTCTGGGGTGAAGGAAGTCTGGGAGTCCCTACTGCCCCCGCAACCCGGCCCTGGATAAGCGGGATGGATGTTATGTCCCACCAGTTCCTCTTTAAGTTACTTTTACTTAAGTAGTTTACCCCAAATCCTTTTTTACTTTTACTCGAGTAGTTTCATGCACAAACTACCCTGTGTTTCTACTTGAGTAAAATGATTTAAATGAGCTGTATGTGTCCTGAGCTCTGAGCGCTTTAAAAAAGGAACCACAACTGGTGAAGGTTAAGCTGCACTTTATTGCCCCGGTGAGGGTGCTGGTCTGATGTGGAAGGCAGACTTATGACAAAAAAAAGTGTCTTTACCAAACAAATTGTCTTAAAACAGATTTCCGTTTTTGATCTAAAATAAACTGTTCAAACAAATGAACAGAAAATAAGTAAATTAAATCCAGTACAACTATGTGGACCCAACTACAGAGTCTCTCCCAATGGACCAAACCAGACGAACTTATACAGGCCACGTCTCAATTCCCTTTCCTCGCTTCCTTCTCCTTGATTCCTCTCCTCAATCCTCCATTTTTCAGCTGTCGTATTAAGTGGTGCCCCAAAGAAAACCAAGGAAGGAGTAAACCAGAGGGAGGCTTCAGGAGTAGACAATCAAAAAGTCACACAGTGACTTTATTATCTACTGTTTCTAGTGCTTTTTTCGGGAATTTTAGAGCAAACTAGGTAAATTTGCAAAAGAATCTATTAAAAAGTGTGTAAAAATGAGTGTGTGTGAACTCCAGTGGCCTCTGCGGTATCAAGTACTATGTGACATCACGCAGAACTGCCCCAATTACAGCCAGGTGTTTCTGTTCACAAATACCTGCCTGTAGGGGCGGAGTTTGTAGTGTGGATACCTGGTAGACCAATCTCTCTCAAAATACACTGAACTAATTACAAAATTTAATCACAAAATTTGTACAATCACAAAATTTGAGTTAAAGTTCAAACATCATGAGACATCCTGAGCCTACATCAGTCAGTAAAGAATCCAGCCAGGGAATCGACTGAACCGATACTGCAAATTTTCCTGGATCGGCACTGATATTCGATATCAGTATTGTATTGGTGCATCCCTACTGATATTAATGCATTTCTAGTTCACCGCCATTTCCTGTCATGTGACATTTGTTGTACTGTTTTACTCTGTTTTAATAGGAAAACACTGAAGTTTAAAGTGCGCTGTTACATGGAGCGGGCATCTGTGTACATGGAAATTCTCCAGACAAGTCATGAATTATTACATTTAGGGATGATGATCAATACAATTTATTGACTTTGTTTTGATATTAGTAGTATATGATTTCCGGTACTTCAGATGCATTTATGGAACCATTGAGAATCGAACCATAACACATGGATTGTAGTTCCTGTGCCTGGTGTGCATGTAAACGTACTGACTGTAGTTTATTGTACGAGAGTTTAGACTGCAGACTACTACGTGTCCCACTGGCAAATGATAATAACTATTATTATCCTTTGAAACACAGGCTTTGATTAGACTCACCTGCTTCAGCATTTGTTCTGTCACCATGGGTTCATTTGGATTTGCAGAAGTTGTTTTCAGCTGTAATTTTATTCTGTATGTCTTTGCTAAAACAGTACATAAAAAGATTATTTTTAGTGTGATGTCAAAGGGGAACTCCGGCATGTTTGAAGCTAATGTCCGTCACTAGAGGTGGTGCAATTCTGTCAGAAGCCAAAAAACGGCACAGATCAGTGTTTCCTCGGTGGAGATCTCACTGTGGCACTGAGTCTGTCAAGGCAACAAACTAGAGCAGTGATGGGGGCAAGTTCTGAACTTCCACATAAAACACCAATTTGCTTCAGACTGAAGAAGCTTAACACCACTTTCTAAGTAGGGATGTCCCGATCCGATATTCAGTATTGGCTCCCGATCCGGCTCTTTTATGAGTATCGGACGGGATTGGATTCAGTCACGTGATCGGACTGATCCAGTTTCACATGTTCGTAAATCAAAAGACCTTTGTGTGGGACTTTTCACGACAATAACACAAAGTGATAACATGCACTTTTTTCTGCCTTTTCGTAAATCACGAAATGCATTAGGTGATTACATGTGTAATGTATGTAAACAGAGAACAACGTGTGATGTCAGGTTCATTCACCTTCATCGCCTCCATTCGATAAAACAGGGAAGAGCGTGTGAGTGATGCGTTTGGAGACTTTTCTGTCACGCTGATTTAAGGCAGGGCCACAGGATGTGAGCGGACACAGAAGGAGCCCGAGGTGTGAATGACATACAGACCACAGGATCTGTACGGATTATATGGATATTAAAATGAAGGAAGAGAGTAAAGCCTTTTATCTTATTTATGTTTTTACAAATGAATACACAACATTAACACACAACATTAACACACAACATTAATACACAACATTAATACACAACATTAACACACAATATTAATACATAACATTAACACACAATATTAATACATAACATTAATACACAACATTAACACACAACATTAACACACAACATTAATACACAACATTAACACACAATATTAATACATAACATTAATACACAACATTAATACACAACATTAATACACAACATTAACACACAACATTAATACACAACATTAACACACAATATTAATACACAACATTAACACACAATATTAATACACAACATTAACACACAATATTAATACATAACATTAACACACAACATTAATACACAACATTAACACACAACATTAACACACAACATTAACACACAACATTAACACACAATATTAATACACAACATTAACACACAATATTAATACATAACATTAACACACAACATTAATACACAACATTAACACACAATATTAATACATAACATTAACACACAATATTAATACACAACATTAACACACAATATTAATACATAACATTAACACACAACATTAACACACAACATTAATACACAACATTAATACACAACATTAACACACAACATTAACACACAACATTAACACACAATATTAATACACAACATTAACACACAATATTAATACATAACATTAACACACAACATTAATACACAACATTAACACACAACATTAATACACAACATTAACACACAACATTAATACACAACATTAACACACAACATTAACACACAACATTAATACACAACATTAACACACAATATTAATACATAACATTAATACACAACATTAATACACAACATTAATACACAACATTAACACACAACATTAATACACAACATTAACACACAATATTAATACATAACATTAACACACAACATTAACACACAACATTAATACACAACATTAATACACAACATTAACACACAACATTAACACACAACATTAACACACAATATTAATACACAACATTAACACACAATATTAATACATAACATTAACACACAACATTAATACACAACATTAACACACAACATTAATACACAACATTAACACACAATATTAATACATAACATTAACACACAATATTAATACACAACATTAACACACAATATTAATACACAACATTAATACACAACATTAATACACAACATTAACACACAACATTAATACACAACATTAACACACAATATTAATACACAACATTAATACACAACATTAATACACAACATTAACACACAACATTAATACACAACATTAACACACAACATTAATACACAACATTAATACACAACATTAATACACAACATTAATACATAACATTAACACACAACATTAACACACAACATTAACACACAACATTAATACACAACATTAACACACAAATTAACACACAACATTAACATTCAACATTAACACACAACATTAATACACAACATTAATACACAACATTAACACACAACATTAATACACAACATTAACACACAATATTAATACATAACATTAACACACAACATTAACACACAACATTAACACACAACATTAATACACAACATTAACACACAAAATTAACACACAACATTAACATTCAACATTAATACACAACATTAACACACAACATTAATACACAACATTAATACACAACATTAATACACAACATTAACACACAACATTAACACACAACATTAACACACAACATTAACACACAACATTAATGCACAACATTAACACACAAAATTAACACACAACATTAACATTCAACATTAACACACAACATTAATACACAACATTAACACACAACATTAACACACAACATTAATACACAACATTAACACACAACATTAATACACAACATTAATACACAACATTAACACACAACATTAACACACATTAACACACAACATTAACACACAACATTAATACACAACATTAACACACAAAATTAACACACAACATTAACATTCAACATTAACACACAACATTAATACACAACATTAACACACAACATTAACACACAACATTAATACACAACATTAACACACAACATTAATACACAACATTAACACACAATATTAATACATAACATTAACACACAACATTAACACACAACATTAATACACAATATTAATACATAACATTAATACACAACATTAATACACAACATTAACACACAACATTAATACACAACATTAACACACAATATTAATACATAACATTAATACACAACATTAATACACAACATTAACACACAACATTAATACACAACATTAATACACAACATTAATACACAACATTAATACATAACATTAACACACAACATTAACACACAACATTAATACACAACATTAATACACAACATTAATACACAACATTAACACACAACATTAACACACAACATTAATACACAACATTAACACACAATATTAATACATAACATTAATACACAACATTAACACACAACATTAACACACAACATTAATACACAACATTAACACACAACATTAATACACAACATTAACACACAACATTAACACACAACATTAAGTGGTGTGTTTTCTTAGAAGCACTGGGATATATGTTAAAATATAGACTTGATCTCCTCTGTAATTAATGATTTTCTATAGGTGTCTCACCATTTGACCAGTGGGGGGCAGCAATGCACTGATCGTGCCTTGTCTGCGGGAAACCAAGAAGAAGAAGAAGCAGAAAGCCAAGGCAACAGAAATAATTTTGTTCTTTCAGGTCGGTACAGTCCCACCAAGCATAATTCTGACGCACATGAAGTCATAATAATATAACTTGTGTTGTAACAGTCGCTAGGCAAAGTTAGACATTTGCTAATTTTGTTATTTCTCTTAAAATGTAAGATTAGCTCTATGCTAACTCCCGCGCTAGCATTTAGCATTTAGCCTAGACCTTGTATTTTGCTCCACTTCAGCCACACTTTGTATTAATTTTATTGTTATTGTATTGTTATTTTGTGAACATATAAAAGGGTACAGTTATAAAGGTGATGTCATGACAAGTAAGGCTACCCTGCTAGATTGAAGTCATTTTATGACATTTTTATTAGAAATTAACATAGTGTGACCAGACGTCCCTATTTACCCGGGACAGTCCAGTTTTGAGCCCTGTGTCCCCTGTTCCAGCAGATTTATCCAATACCACTGATTTGTCTCAGTTTTATACAAGAAATGTCCCAGATGTCCCTATTTTTGATCATTTAAACGCCATACACCTTCTCTAGAATCTTTTGGATGATTTCAGTCCTGGAGTTGCCAATCTCTACTGAACCAAAAGTTAAAAGGAAGCTGTTAACTTGAAAACTACTGCTTCATGACATCACAAGGTGGAACAAAGCATTTTGAGTTTTGGAGATGTAACATAATTCTAACATGGCTTAAATCTCAATAATAGGGTGGCCATATTTAAAAAAAACAAAACTGGGACATCCCTGGTTTGTGGTAGTTGGTAATAATAAAACTGTGAAAAGAGTGCGCAATTAACTTATGCACTCGGCACAAATGTGAGTCAGTATAGTCACATTTTCTTTATATTTTAGTCATTCATAACCTCAATTCAATCACCTTTTTGTATCTTACCTAAAAATGTACAATTTATGCCTCTCTTTACTGTTGGCAGGGATCAGATTGGACTTATGAATGACCAAAATACAAAGAAAATGTGACTATACTGACTCACATTAGTGCTGGGTGCATAACAGTTTTCCTTAATTACGCACTTGTTTAACAGTTTTATTATAAGCTCCCACCACAAACCAGAGATGTCCCAGTTTTTTTATTTTGAAAATCTTGTCACCCTAAATTAACACTAAATCTTAGATTATTGGACAATAAACATTTTCCATTAATAGTTCTGGTTTTATTAACCAAGGACTTTGGAAACTTAAATTGTTATTACTGGGTGGTAACGAAGAGGAAAGAGTGCTGTGATTAAATGGAATTTGTACATAAAATGTGATTTTTACAATGTGCTCATGTACAATTAAAGTTAGTCAGTAGTAGCAGAAAGCCAAGGCAACACAGAAATAACTTCTCTGTCTCATTTTGTTCTTTCAGTGCTGATCTCTCCTCACAAAAGTATTTTTAAACTGTTGGTGATTATTCTGTCCCAATACCTGCTACAGATCCGGACATCACTAGTTCCAGAACATCTTTCATGAATGTTCATGATAAACTAATCTGTATAAGGCTGTGCACATTTCAGTAGGCCTACTTGTAATAGAGGACATTATTAGACATCTATCAATACTTTTACTTCAGTACACATTTGCAGAACTCTTTGCAGCACTGGTCATCTGCTGTGGCCTGCTCTTGCTGTCCAGGGAGTTCTCCAAAGAGTGTGAGAAGGCCAAGGAGCGTGGAGACTTCCAGAAGCTGAGGGAGAAGCAGCAGCTGGAGGAGGACCTGAAGGACGACCTGGACTGGACCACCCAGGCCGAAGACATTGACCCGGAGAACGAGGAGGAGGCGGAGGACCCGGGCATCACAACAGTGAGTACTCATTTTCTATTCTTTACTTCAAATGGGCGACATTTTACTTCTTTTACTTCACCATATCTTTACTCCTACTTGAGTAACATGTCCAACATGAAGTGACCCGATGAAAACCAAATGTGGGACAAAGCTTGAAAATGAGGGACAAATGAGTATATATAAATATTTTAATTGACAGCACAATCGATTAAAAAATGCACCCCTGCACCGCCCCCACATCCACAAACCCATGGAGGAGCACCACAGCATGTCATAGTCAACTCGCAATTAATTTAATACTCTTATCCACATAGGAAAGTGGATAGACTTTGTGCAAATGTTTTTTTATTGCAAACCAGGACAGTGAGTGAAGTGTCTTCAGAACAGTCACATAACGGGTGAAATAATGTGCTGTGACCTGAGGAAGTTCTCATTACTGAGTGATGTCCAGTGAGCTCCAGTTTGTGCACCTGCTGCACTCGGGAAGCACTGGCGCTGGGACTTTTGGGCCGTGCTGTGTTTGTGTCGGTTGTCTGGGGTTCCGTGGACCTTCACACCTGCCGGGCTACAGCCAGGGGGTCGTCGCATGGCGCTGTTTGCATGTCGTGCAGAGGAGCAGGTGCTTTTGGCGCAGAGGGTGGGTTCAGCAGCATAGGGTGGGACCGATGTGGGTCCTGCTGCGGAGACGCTGAGGGGCTTCTGTGTGCTTTGGCCCACCTTAACCGGAACTTCTCGTTTCATACAAATTATTTTCCTTCCTGTTTACAGCCAAATCCTGTAGTTTTTCTAAAGTTACAGCAGTGGCCACAGCTTATGAACAAACTAATTCACTAGGTCACAAAGAGCATTAATCTCACGATAAAAAACTTAGAGTTGAGTTAACGTGTTAATATTTTACAGCACTGATATACATATATATATATATATATATATAGATATATATATATATATATATATATATATATATATATATATATATATATATATATACACACACGCATTTCTCACCTTCCACGGTGGTTGGTCTCTCACCCTCATCAGCTCGGGTTCTACCAGAGGCCTGGGAGCTTGAGAGTTCTGCGCAGTATCTTTGCTGTTCCCAGTACTGCACTTTTCTGGACCGTGGGCCCTTCGTCTCTGTTTCACATCACACATTCTCACACAGGCCCCGACACCGCTGTGGACACTCAAATGAGTGGAGGTGGTGAGCAGGCGGCGTCTGCTGCTGAGCGCTGTCGTCTCCGTCTGATGAGGAAAATCATGTTTTTGCTGCTGATGGAGAAATGTGGGACACAGCCCCAGTTTGTGTGATGCAGGATTTGAGTTGAAAATGCTGTGCCGTCCGGTCACTCTAATCTGACAGAGTAACAGTACTCTTACTCGAGTAAAGATGTGGTTCCTCTTCCCACTGTGAGTAAGTCTAAAGTGACAAAAGTTTTATGTTGACTGTATTATTATATCAGATATAATTTACTTATTCTCACTTTTGTGCCTGTACCAGATTTTCTTCACTATGTTCATGTTTTGTTCTTCCAGTTACATCAACTTTAAATTATAAATCAGATGTTACGTCCCGACAGTTCCTGTTTTGTAGTTTTTATTATATCTGATGTTTTTCGCTCGATATTATTGTTTATTTATTCATGACATTCTTTAGACTTTGACAAACTTTATTAATCCACAAGGAAAATTACTTAGACACAGAAGTTCACACATTATATTATAATCCATCCATCCATCCATCCATCTTCTCCCGCTTAATCCGGCTGGGTCGCGGGGGCAGCGTGCTGCCCAATACTCATAGCACCTGACCCCCCCTATGATCACACTCAGTATTCAGACCTTGAGTCCGTGATAAGACCGAGTCCAAATGCGCTCGAGACAAGACCAAGACAAAGCTCTCGCTTTAGCTGAGAAGGAAGTCCAGCGGCGTGGGGGCGTTTACTGAGTGGTGGGACAGGTGTGGATCCTGCTGTGGGGCGCTCCTGGTTGAAGGGGGCGTGGGTGTGTTTTGAAGCGGAGTTTGTTCGTATGAGTGATATCGGCCACATGCGGAGCTCGTACGCTGGGGTCAGCGCTCGCGCTGGGAAAGCGTGTGGTGCTTTAGGGGCGATCCAGGCTTGGGCACGATTCTGAAGCCCTAGTGTGAGTTTGCCCCTAATGTTTGATACATTTAGAACGTTTAACTTGTCACGTTACGTCTGTGCGCAGCTCTCCTTATTGTGGCTGCAGAAGCACTCGCACTGGTACGACTGTTTTATTTTCCTCGTTCGCACGACGAAATATTTACTCGCAAATGCGAGTGAAATGGGCGCACTGTAGAGCCCTGCAAGAGACTAGTTTCAAATAGAGCATAATGTCAAATACAACATAATAACATAAATGTATATGTAAGTAAAGATAAAATAGAAAATAAGTAATGAAAAAAGTTCACAACAAGGATGAATAATATTCAGAATATTTGGTACAGAGGAGGGAGAGATATACAGACAACCTGAAAAAAATATAATATCATGAAAAACTCAATATTTTTTGTAACTTATTTCAGAAAATCCCATTTTTATGTTTATGGCTGACAGATAATGAAAACCCAAAATTCTGTGTCTCAGAAAATTAGAATATTACATAAGCTACAAAAACAAACAGAAATGTGAGGCCTGTGAAAAGTGTGTTCATTTCGATGCTGTCAACACTTGGTTGGGCCTTTGGCATGAATTCCTGCATCAATGTGCCGTGGCATGGAGGAGATCACCCTGTGGCTCTGCTCAGGGGGAAGGGAAGCCCAGGTCGCTTTGGTCGCGGCCTTCAGGTCATCTGCACTGTCGGCTCTGGTGTCTCTCATCTTCCTCTTGACAATATCCCAGAGATTCTCCATCGGGTTCAGGTCAGGAGAGTTTGCAGGCCAATCAAGCACAGAAACACCATGGTCAGTGAGACATCTTTTGGGACATTTAAAGGCTCAGGAAACCTTTGCAGGTGAATGAGCTGATCAGAGTGTGACACTATGACTTCCCCATATTGAACTGTTTAACACTATTCTAATTTTGAGACACAGACTTTTAGGATTGTTTCATTGTCTGTGAACCATAATAATGAAAATGTCCTGAAATAAAGTCTTGAAAGCTTCACTCTCGTCTGTAAGAGATTTTTTAGCTGGTCTGTAAATGGTTCATGGGTTCATCTCTAGTTCTCAGCACATTTTTACGGGGTGGTGGTTTTGTTAAATGCATTTCCGTTGGCGTCTTTAACCCAGCTGAGGTTGAGCAGGTCAGTGGCGTTGGCTCTCCCCACGTGTAGTCTGATCTAAAAATAAATAAATACATTAAAATCATAATTTAGAACATTTAAATTCATTGTGTGTGGGATATTAAAGAAGACATATTGTGCTTGTGTCTGCTATATATTTATAATCCTTGACACTGCGTGATTCTGGGGCTTTTATTTCACTATTTTGTGCCTAAATCAAGATATGAACATTTATAACAGACCAATTTTAACCGTGTTAATGGTACGAACCACCTGATGCTTAGAGTCAGCGAGCAGGTCCCCGAAGTTTGGCGACGACCCTTTGACTGACCTTGAATCTGCTGAAGACACCATCCTGACCCCATCCACCCCCACTACAGCTCGGCCGTGACGTCGTTGAGGATGTAAACAGCTTTGTGTATCTGGGCTCCGTAGGAACAAATAACGGCGACCGAAAACTAGAGATTAACCGCAGAAGAGCCCTGTCCACAACAGCTCTGCAGTCACTCTGGAACCCACTCTGGAGGCATCGAACAACCTCACACAAGACGAAGCTCCACGTCTACGATGTGTCAGTCCTGCATCCTGCTCCACGGGGCACAGACATGGACACGAAATAAGACCCTAGTGGCAACAAGTGATTGGTTTGACAGTAGAGCCTCCGGACCATCGAGAACAGCCCAACATGTGTCCAACCAAGAGCTAAGAGCTCGCTCCTGTCAGCCCTCTGCTCCTGTCAGCCCTCTGCTCCTGTCAGCCCTCTGCTCCTGTCAGCCCTCTGCTCCTGTCAGCCCTCTGCTCCTGTCAGCCCTCTGCTCCTGTCAGTCCTCTGCTCCTGTCAGTCCTCTGCTCCTGTCAGTACTCGCTGGTTTGGCCCTGTCCTCCGACTCCCTCCAGACCACTTAACTAAAGCCGTCCTTTTGTTTGAGCCCAGGTCCTCAGGGTGGAAAAGACCACGAGGCAAAGCACTCGATGACTTGATGTCACTGAGAGTGAAGCTCATAAAAGGCAGAGGTAGACGCACACCTCTGGTGCAAGGATAGTGAACATAGAAATGTTTCGATCAGTGGATCTTCGTCAGGTTATGATGAAATTAGCATTTTTATCTCCATTGTGGTATCTGAATCTGTATGGAGCATTGAATCAGTTTGTTAGTATTGAAATGGAGTTTGAAAGTTGAGTATCGTGACAACACGAGCGTGTACCGGTGGCAGGGGCTGATCGGAGCATTCACGTCTTATACATATTTGTATAAAGGTCACTCAAACATGCATGAATCACTCTAAATACAACTTTGAGAGGGTAAAAAACACTATAACATGATTAAAAGCTCTGAAAAGTCAATTTTGCACAATATGTTTCCTTTAATACAGATGAACCCTGCCTTTACGTGGCACTAATGTGACTCACTTGCTGCAGCACTTGTTCCATCACCACAGGGTCATTTAGATTTACAGTTGTCTTCAGCTGTAGTTTGATCCTGTATTTCTTCACTGAAACAAAAGAACAAATGATTCAATAATTGTGGAGTTAGTATGTTTCTGCTGTTGTTTGGTGCACAATTATCTTCTTGAGTTAAAATGACTTCAATTCGAAGTGAGTTGTTTTTCACAGTTGTTTTGTATTGTATTTCAGTTTGAACAAATACATGGAAAAGAAATGGGCCTTTGATTAGTGAAAACCAAGAATCCAACTCATTTCAACTCATATTTTGCAGAATAACAGGATACACACCAGGCCAGCCGTAACAGACAAAAGGCCTCATCTTGTCACAGTTTGAGTCCTCCCATGCTCCTCCAGACCCAAAGTCTGCCACCACACACTGCTCTTGTGCTTCAGCGTTATCAGGCTGCACCGGGTCTTGGGTTTTCCAGAAGGAGAAAGTGGAGTTGTTCCCGTCCAGCCACCTCCAGGACTGCCTCCTGAGGCCGATCCAGACCCTGCTGTTAAGGGGAATCAGGGCCTGGATTTGGCTGTTCTGGGTTGCGTCTTTCACACTGGCCAGGTCTGTGTGGTGCAGCCTGCAGTACTGCTGAGCCTCCTCCCAGGTGAAGGAGGCAGTAGTGAGCACAAAGGTCTCTGAGGGTCCTGGGACGTAACACATAAACAGTCAGAGTTTCACACATGAATAAGATAAGGCCTGTATGCATTTACTCTGAGACATTTCTGTGACATCTCGACATCCTAGAATCCCCATAGTTTAACTCTGAACTGGAGGACAGGGCTGAAGTCTGTGGTAGAATTTGCCGTTTAACTGTGAGATTGTTTGCCTGTCAAATCCAGAATGATCTCTGATATCTGTATATTTTATACAGAGGGATATCAGTCTGGTTTCCACTCCCTCTGTCACGCCTCGAGCCAGGCTCAAACATGTCACTGACATAAACAAACGGCCGTGTGTGAGTTTGGGACAAAACACACAGGCTGTTCATACAGCTTTGTCAGACATGTTAAAGTGCTGTTAACCTCTTATTCAATGTTTTACACTCTGTAATTTGTCTAAACTGACAGTTTGGTGCATTATAAATAAGAAAATAATGAGATTAATCGAGATTAACTGCAGTTAATTAGGGTGTCTTTTTAATCGTGGTTAATCGAGAGGAGGATAGATTTTGATTCTTCTTATTTTTTCCCCTCTTAGTTTAGTTTCTTTCACATGTTTGAGCAGAGGGACACAGACCTGGAGGGACAAACGGATTTTGTAGGATACTTTTCTATTTTCGCCGCAGAAACATTCTCAAAATCTTTAAATCCTCAAAGCTCCTAAAAGTGATCTTTGTACGACTGAGCCTCGCCCGCTCTGAGCCGCGCCCGCTCTAGCAGCTCTGATTGGTCCAAACGCTCCAGGCCCTGCTCTGATTGGTCCAAACGCTCCGTGCACGTTACAGACGTCACACAGGTGGGAGGAGCTCGCCCGCATTGAGGAAGTAAATGAGGAAGAGAAAATTATTATTGGGCCCATGAGCCAATGAGCTCAGGCCTCTGAAAACAACACGACGCCATCTTGTGTGCAAATGTTTTACACTGTGAATTTTACACTCTGGATTTGACTGTTGAACTTGAGTGCTTCAACTATTTGTGCTGAATATTTAAGTACTCAAAGTGAGAAAGTCAGTGACGTTTCAAATTCAAGATCTGATTAAACAAATTATCTTCCACACTGAGTGTGTTCACTTTGTAAATCTGGATGTTGTTCTCTTTCCTGTTTGGTTCGTTCTGAACTGTGGAGCTTGATCCGGCCGGACACCGGCCCAGAACAAAATAGAGTTGGTCTGTAATTCTGTGTGAGCGCGGCGGAGTGGAGGAGCACCAGCGCTGCACATACACGGGATGTGGAACGACTCTCACTCACTACAACGAGTGTGTCAGTGCTGCAGGGTCAAGGTGAAGTGGAGCTGCATGATGTGGAACCCGCCCATAGTCTCACCTGTCAGATCCACACAGATGGCCTGATATAGGGTGGTACAGCGGAAGTCTGCCCACTCTCCGGTCTGATACATGTAGACACAGAACTGGTTTGCGCCCCTGTTATTTGGCTCCACAGGATACCAGTTCCTGTAGTTCTCCTGGCCCTCGCTGTAGTAGGCCGGGTCTGACAGGGACCAGTTCCAAATGCTGAAGTCATCATACAGCCCGATCCAGGCACGCTGTTAACATGGACCACACAACATCTTTACTCTCAAGTCTTTAAAACACGACTGAACACACCGTGTGTGTCCGGTACATCTGTCTGCCCTTTTGCTGCTCTCAGGAGGCTGTCATTCATGGATTGCTGCAGTACAACTTTTAGAACAGTTTTACTGATGTGACCAGGACGAGTAATTCTACCACTGCTCCATCCACCCCAGCACCACCACCACTAACGTCTGTGCGCCCTAAGTCAGACACGTCTGGCTGAAAATTCTGTTGTGTTTTACCTTCAACAAGACATAAAATTGCTTATTTAAACATTTCACTAACAATACTAGTATGAGATAGTTTAACTCGTCATGTTTCCAACAATATATTTGATGAATACTTTTTTACAGAGTAGTTTTGTGGCGCTGGTTGAAAAACTGCAAACCGTGAGCTTTTATCTCACTCGAGTGTTTCTCTGACCCGGCCACTAACATTCAGGACAGAACGCGCTCACCTCTCCTGTGTTTATTGCTTTATTTGTCAAACTTTCACCCTGTGGTCGGTGCTAGTTGGTTATTAGAAAATGCTCAGGCGTTTGATGTTCTCAAATAATCATATCTGCACCCTGTTTCTGCACTTTAAAGGAAGATAAAACACTAGAAGAATCACAAGTACGTCTGTCATTTCTGTTTGTCCACATGTGTCCTTCACACACAGAACATGTGACCACAGACAGTCAATATGTGGGAATTACATTTTTAACTTTCAACTAACCTCTTAACTATTTTTATATCGGTGGAATGAAACAGCAGTGGACTATAGTCCATTTTATAGTTAATTGTGAGACAATGACAAATGACATTGTCGTCTAAAACATGTGGTAAATTCTTTTATTTTGTATATTTCTTTCTTAACAAACAATATCACAACTTAACTCAGATATAATTACAACAAAAACAATTATGTCCTCGACAACCGTCCCACAAAATCAGCAACTTAACTGTAGACCTACAAATACTCACATTTGTAAATGCCTCAATTCTTACTGTATTTTTACAAAACTTTTTCTTTAATTTGCATGTTGTGAATGTTGTGTGGAGACATTTTTACTGCCTGTGGCAGTTTACTTATGTCATTTATATAAACAAATATGATCATGTTTTTGGATCCAGATGTAAGAGAGAAGGAGCTGATGTTGAGGGACTTAAAAACTGAAGAGCAGAGTCACACGTCCACGATTATGGCACTGAATAATCAGTTTATAATTCAAGTTTCTACTTTAATGTGGAGCTGTTTAAGGAAAAACAGGGATACAGGAGAGGAACAGAGGAAGCTCTCCTTTCCCTCCAGATACAAATACTTTTGTGAAAAACATTGTTGGAATTGTTGCAGTCACTGCATACAGAAAGTGAATCCTTCTGGCCTCATCCTCTGTATAATGTGCAGCCTCACAGCTGCTGATGTAGATGGTTATAAAAGGAGGCTGGGGTCACGTCCAGAGGCTGCAGAAGAAGTGAGGTGTGTGGTGGCAGGAGCAGAGGAAATGACCCCATCCCTCTGTATTGACTGGACCAGCTCCATGTTTGTCTGCAGCAGAAGGTGCTTCTTGGAGCCATATGGAGGAAATACTGACAAACCTCAAGAACAACGCTGCATCGATGTACCTGTCCTGTGACTTCCCACAGAGAGCACTAGACCCCAGTGTTCGTCTCCCTTGTAGACGGTGACTGGGGCACGTCCTTCCTCATTTGAGGGGCCCTGACTTGGTCCTGATGTGGTTTCTTGTTCTGGAGGCCTAAGCGTGTTGTGTTTTCCTTCATGGTGTGACCACTATTCTTCTCCTGCTGTGCAGCTGACGTCTGATCTCATCACAGTTAGAGATTTGAGCATCTTTCACAGCTCATTCTTCTCCTGGAGACATCCTGCAACTCCTTTGTTCTCTACAACATCAGGCCACGTTCTGAAGGAGTTTGCTGATGCAAAAGTGATCTTTTATCCTTTATGCTGCTCCAGGAGCCAGAATTGAGGAGCTGCCTGCGTTTAATCCATGGCTCAGATTAGGCCTGTCACAATAATTATATGTCAACTTATTGTTTCATATATAACTGGAATAATATATATTTTTAGATAAATATTTATCGTGTATCACCAATTTTTTGCAATAATAATTATATTTGTGTTATTTTTGTTGTAATACGATACGATTTGAGCTGTAGAGGGTTGAATAAGTAGTGTCTATGGCTAATGACTGTTTTATTCTGCTTATTTGTTGCGACTCAGGCCTTTAAATGATGCTGTATATTTAAAAATATTGAACTCAGAGTATGTTGCTTTATTGTTATGATCACTGTCATAAAGTAGTGATATTCTCGTGTATTGTTATATTTCTCTGTAGAAATTAGTGCTGTCAGTTGATTACAATATTTAATCGTGATTAATCTTATGAATGTCATAGTTAACTTGTGATTAATCGCAAATTATGTCACATGTTTGTCCCTTGAATCATCATTTTAATAATCTTATCAAGCACTGTATGGCAGAAGTAACAAACTCCAGCTTCCCTTCAGTAGCCTGGAGGAGGAGTTCAGGGTCTCTCGTACAAGAGAGGCACTAGTCTATCGTGACTCCAGTGACACCAGAGTGGCAGCAGCAGGCATTGTGGTTCGGACAGGCAGGAAGTTCAAAGCTCAAGAGGGGCTGGAGCTGGCGGAGTCTCGTCTGAGACACAAGGCCTTAGTGGGCACAGTGGCAATCGGGCGGGCAGGGCTGGGCGCCATCCCACAACCCCGGCACGACAGGGCGCAGGGCAAGGAAAGGCGGGACCTTGTCCTGGAAGAGGTGCGGGCAGGTGTCGAGGATGTGAGGACCAGCAAGATGGTGAGCATGCGGCAGCAGGGGGCATCAACGAGATGGGAAGGAGCACTGGAGAGGAAGCTGACCTGGAATGACATCTGGAAGGCAGAACCCTGGCATATCAAGTTCATGGTCCAAGCTGTCTATGATGTTCTACCAAGCCCAGCCAACCTGCACGTTTGGGGAAAGAGCGATCTTCCAACTTGCTCTCTCTGTCCAGGAAGAGGCACCCTGGAGCATATCATGAGTAGTTGCCCCGAAGCTCTTGGGGGGGGCCGTTATCGCTGGAGACATGACCAGGTGCTGAAGGCAGTGGCTGAGACTATATCCAGTGCAGTGGCAAACAACAAACATGCCAGCAGCCAGAAGTCATTTCATTTCGTGAAGGCTGGAGAGAAGCCTCATCCAAAGCCAACACCATCGGCCAGCCTCCTATCATCGGCAACAGACTGGGAACTGCGAGTCGACTTGGGCAGGCAGCTCAAGTTCCCAGAATATGTCGCATCAACTTCTTTGAGACCTGACCTGGTACTGACATCTGCCTCTTCGAAGCAAGTCCTCTTATTGGAACTGACAGTCCCTTGGGAGGACCGCATGGAAGAG
Source organism: Odontamblyopus lacepedii (assembly GCA_034769755.1). NCBI lineage: Eukaryota > Metazoa > Chordata > Actinopteri > Gobiiformes > Gobiidae > Odontamblyopus > Odontamblyopus lacepedii. Next base: position 5,182,430 of record CM068345.1, read on the forward strand.
GCCAATGAGCGCAAGCGACTCAAATACCAGGAGCTCATCGAAGAATGCCGGAGGAGAGGCTGGAAAGCCCGTTGCGAACCTGTAGAGGTGGGATGTCGGGGCTTCGCTGCACGCTCCCTGTGCAAGGCATACAGCCTTCTTGGAATAGCAGGTGCTGCGAAGAGGAGAGCCATCAAGTCCGCCACAGAGGCTGCAGAGAGAGCCTCCAGGTGGATTTGGATCAAAAGGTCTGAAAAGTGGGCTTAAGCTGCTGGGACACAAGCCGGGGATTGATCACCCCGGCTGGGTCGCCTGGGGGAGGGTGTCTGATGTTGAAAGACCCGAAACACCCTGTGAACCCAGGAAACAACATCACTGATGATGTGTCCCAGCGCATCCGTAGATGTATTTATACACTGTTCCGCTGGCCTGACCAGTGACTCCCAGGAACAGGCTGGGTGACGACCAAGAAAGTTTGGTGACAACTGGAGAGACAGTGGACAGCACGGAGAGACGGCAACCGGGGCAGGAAGGGGTAGCAGCCCGACCTGCATCTTCCGCAAGGGAGAAACCCAAGCAAGCTACAGATCGACCCACAGAAAAACACCCCCAGGGGAGCCCGAGAGGGGGGGAGGATGAGCACCCCAATAGGACGGACCCAATGATGACGACCTTGGAAAACGGAAAATCGACGATGAATAGCAGATGCATCTGCGGAAAGGTCTGTAAGAACGACCATGGCCAAAAAATACATCAGGCCCGGATGAAATGCCTGGTTCAGGAGACGACAGCACAACGCACAGGATTAACGCCTGGTGAGACGCAGGAGGACCCCGGCCTGGAGACAACCCACAGAGCCCAGAACCTCCACGTGCTCGAAACTCCAACTCCTAGCAGAGTAGTCCAGCGTCATCGGATCAAATGGCCTCAAGCAAAGCAGTACAAGCTGTGGCAACAGTTTGATGAGGATACATCTGAAATCATCAACGCAACAGCAACAGGAGATGTAGAGGGACGACTCAAGAGCCTGACTACCCTCATCACAAGCTTCGGGGCTGAGAGGTTTGGCGTTGAGGAGCCCAAGTCCAGCAAGCCCACCTACACCAATAACCGCAGGGCAGATAAGATCCACCAGCTGTGGAAAGAACTGCGTTTGCTGGCAAAGCAGTTCAAGGCAGCAGCTGAAGCTGAGAAACCACCTCTTGTTGAGCTTCGTCACACAATCCGGAAGAAACTCACAACCCTGCGCAGGGCGGAATGGCACAGGAGACGGAGGACCGAGAGAGCCAGGAAGCGGAGCTCCTTCATAGCCAACCCCTTTGGCTTCACAAAGCGGCTGATGGGACAGAAGCGCAGTGGGCACCTTGACTGTTCTAAGGAGGAGGTAGATGACTATCTCAGCAACACCCTCCGTGACCCAGACAGAGAGCAAGAGCTGGGACCACAGAGAGCCCTCATGGACGTACCAGCCCCCCTGGTGGAATTTAACATCTCAGAGCCCACCTGGAAGGAAGTTCAGCAGGTGGTAAAATCCGCCAGAGCAAGCTCTGCTCCAGGTCCCAGCCAAGTGCCGTATAAGGTGTACAAGCACTGTCCAAACCTCCTCAGAATCCTATGGAAGCTGCTACGTGTGATTTGGCGTAGAGGGACCATCTCAGATCAGTGGAGAGAGGCAGAGGGAATTTGGATCCCAAAAGAGGAAAATTCCACCAAACTGGAGCAGTTCCGATCTATCTCACTTCTCAGCGTGGAGGGAAAGATCTTCTTCAGCGTCCTCGCCAGAAGGATGGCAGACTTCCTCCTCAAGAACAAGTATGTTGATACATCAGTACAGAAGGGCGGCATCCCCGGAGTGCCAGGCTGTCTTGAACACACCGGAGTGGTCACCCAGCTCATCAGGGAGGCACGTGAGGGGAATGGTGACCTGGCGGTGCTTTGGCTTGACCTTGCCAATGCATATGGATCCATCCCTCACAAGCTTGTGGAAACCACCTTGGACCGACACCACATTCCTAGCACTATCAAGGACCTAATCCTGAACTACTATGGGAACTTCAGGATGAGAGTTACATCAGGGCGTGTCACATCCGACTGGCATCGGCTCGAGAAAGGGATCATAACTGGCTGTACGATCTCAGTTATCCTGTTCGCCCTTGCCATGAATATGTTGGTTAAGGCAGCTGAGACCGAGTGCAGAGGCCCCTTGTCCAAGTCTGGAGTTCGGCAACCCCCTATCCGCGCTTTTATGGACGACTTGACGGTTACCACCACATCAGTGCCAGGGTGTAGGTGGATCCTACAGGGCCTAGAGAAGCTAATCCGCTGGGCAAGGATGAGCTTTAAACCAACAAAATCCAGGTCCATGGTTCTGAAGCGCGGGAAAGTGGTAGACAAGTTTCGCTTCCTTATTGATGGAACGGCAATACCATCGATCACTGAGAAACCAGTCACAAGCTTGGGGAAGACGTTTGACTGTAGCCTCAGAGACACAGCGTCCATCCAAGCAACCATCACGAAGCTAGAAGCTTGGTTGTCGGCAGTAGACAAGTCTGGCCTACCCGGCAAGTTTAAAGCATGGCTGTACCAGCATGGCATTCTCCCTCGTATCCTTTGGCCTCTGTTGGTGTACGAGGTGACCATGTCCACGGTAGAGACCCTGGAGAGAAAGATCAGTTCCTACCTCAGAAGATGGCTGGGTCTGCCACGCAGTCTCACGAGTGCAGCACTGTATGGCAGAAGTAACAAACTCCAGCTTCCCTTCAGTAGCCTGGAGGAGGAGTTCAGGGTCTCTCGTACAAGAGAGGCACTAGTCCAGGGGTGCCCAAACTTTTTTCATCTAGGGCCATATATTAAAACACAGAGCAGCATAAAACAGTGAGTAATTAAAAACTGTGCATTTATAACAGGTTTAAATGACCCTCCAGACCTTGGTTCATGCTTAGACCCTCAAAAGGACAAACTACATTTGCTTGATCAAGGTAGATTTCAAAAACATGCAGTAAAAAGTACTACTTGTGGTAGTTTGGGCCAATTCACCTGGAAGCCTGAGGGCCAAAAACAACTGGTCTGAGGGCCACATTTGGCCCCCGGGCCATAGTTTGGACATGCCTGCACTAGTCTATCGTGACTCCAGTGACACCAGAGTGGCAGCAGCAGGCATTGTGGTTCGGACAGGCAGGAAGTTCAAAGCTCAAGAGGGGCTGGAGCTGGCGGAGTCTCGTCTGAGACACAAGGCCTTAGTGGGCACAGTGGCAATCGGGCGGGCAGGGCTGGGCGCCATCCCACAACCCCGGCACGACAGGGCGCAGGGCAAGGAAAGGCGGGACCTTGTCCTGGAAGAGGTGCGGGCAGGTGTCGAGGATGTGAGGACCAGCAAGATGGTGAGCATGCGGCAGCAGGTGGCATCAACGAGATGGGAAGGAGCACTGGAGAGGAAGCTGACCTGGAATGACATCTGGAAGGCAGAACCCCGGCATATCAAGTTCATGGTCCAAGCTGTCTATGATGTTCTACCAAGCCCAGCCAACCTGCACGTTTGGGGAAAGAGCGATCTTCCAACTTGCTCTCTCTGTCCAGGAAGAGGCACCCTGGAGCATATCATGAGTAGTTGCCCCGAAGCTCTTGGGGGGGGCCGTTATCGCTGGAGACATGACCAGGTGCTGAAGGCAGTGGCTGAGACTATATCCAGTGCAGTGGCAAACAACAAACATGCCAGCAGCCAGAAGTCAATTCATTTCGTGAAGGCTGGAGAGAAGCCTCATCCAAAGCCAACACCATCGGCCAGCCTCCTATCATCGGCAACAGACTGGGAACTGCGAGTCGACTTGGGCAGGCAGCTCAAGTTCCCAGAATATGTCGCATCAACTTCTTTGAGACCTGACCTGGTACTGACATCTGCCTCTTCGAAGCAAGTCCTCTTATTGGAACTGACAGTCCCTTGGGAGGACCGCATGGAAGAGGCCAATGAGCGCAAGCGACTCAAATACCAGGAGCTCATCGAAGAATGCCGGAGGAGAGGCTGGAAAGCCCGTTGCGAACCTGTAGAGGTGGGATGTCGGGGCTTTGCTGCACGCTCCCTGTGCAAGGCATACAGCCTTCTTGGAATAGCAGGTGCTGCGAAGAGGAGAGCCATCAAGTCCGCCACAGAGGCTGTAGAGAGAGTCTCCAGGTGGATTTGGATCAAAAGGTCTGAAAAGTGGGCTTAAGCTGCTGGGACACAAGCCGGGGATTGATCACCCCGGCTGGGTCGCCTGGGGGAGGGTGTCTGATGTTGAAAGACCCGAAACACCCTGTGAACCCAGGAAACAACATCACTGATGATGTGTCCCAGCGCATCCGTAGATGTATTTATACACTCAACATAGAAAACTTGCTTTGTGCAAATGTTTTGTTTTATTGCAAACAATTGTCAGTGAGACAAATTTATGTTGGATGTTCCACTGTCATGTTCGGCTCATGAAGTGTTCTGCAGCAGTGTGAGTGAAGAGCCTCTTCTGTCTTTAACAGTTAAAGTGAGTGAAGTTCCCACTGGGTGAAATAATGCGCTGTGACCCTGAGGTACTTGTCATTCCTGAGCCTGCTGCACTAGGGGGCGCACTCGGGCTGGGACTTTGGGCCGTGCCGTGCTCAGGTGTCTGGGGTTCTGTGGCCCGGGTTCGCACCTGTGCGGCCGATGGTGTCATGCCTGTGGTGCGGCGGAGCTGGTGCTTTGGGCGCAGAGGGTGGGTCCAGCTGCACAGTGTCTATTGAGCGGTGGGGCCGATGTGGGTCCCGCTGCGGTGCCGCTCTATGCCAAGACAAACTATTCACATTTACGCCTATTTCAAATTAAGTGCGGTTGTCCATATGATAATTATCTCCTCCCACTGATTTTCCCAGTCAGTGAATTTAAAATGCTTTCAGCCAAGACAAACAGTCCAGAACAGCCCAACACCGATCTCCCTGTGCACATTCTGTACTCTCACAAAATAAACCTGACACTGTGGAAATTGTCATCAAATTTAAAACAGTCGCCATCCACCTCACCCTATTTATCTTTGCAGTGTGTCGGCCATTAAACCATTATTTATTATTTATATTTCTTATTATTTGATTATTTAACTGTCCGTTTACAATTGTCAAATGAGAATAATTCACCTGCGGCTGTTTAATTTTGTGCTACTTCATTTTTTGACCACTAGATGGCACAATCAGACGAGGAATGGATAGTGATTCTTTTACATGTTGAGCCATTAGATTATTTGTATACAGTTTCCCAATTGTATATTTATTCTCTTAGAACTAGTTTTTAATGTAAATCTACCATCTGTCCATCCATCTTCTCCCGCTTAATCCAGCTGGATCGCGGGGGCAGTTTGCTGCTCCTCATAACACCCCCATGAACCCCTCTGCAGGTGGTGAGCCCACAGGAGGAAATCTACCATCTACCAGTGTGTATATTGTTTCATATTCAATGCAGCATAATGATGCATCATGAATACTTTTTTCAGGAAAAGATAGATTTAAAAAGACCACAAAACGTATTTGAAACAACAGCACTAACTTTCCCTTTCTTCTGTGTGCAACATTTGCAGCCAAAGGGAAAATATGCACTTTTAAAATAAAATAAACCACCACATAAAACCACAATCCTCCTTTTCCCATTCCCTCCCAGTCCTCTTATTGTTTCAAGTACATTTTTTATGATAAAACGACCACAGAGGTGAGTATTTGTACTGTGTTTCTGGAATTATAGAATATCGAATGCCTGAAAAAACATCGTCCGAGCAAACCTGACACATTTTTTTCCAAACTACTTTCAAACTTAGATTATTTAATGAAATGTAAAGGGAAACTTTCCACAGAAGTAGATTTCCTTAAGTAGAATGTGTTTGCCAAGCATTAGCCATGAGCGTTTCAACTACGAGTTTAGCAAAAAAGAGGTGGTGACTCAGGGCAAGAATAACACTCAATGACGCCTTAGGGCCCTCGCCCGTTAATGTCTCTGCACTTACATTGAGGACTCCGTCTGGAGGCTGGAGCAGCTGCAGTCTGCTCCGGTCGACCATCTTGTCTAGGGTGAGGACGTCCTCCGTGCTCTCCACAGTGGCCAGGTCGGTGTAGTGCTGTCTGCAGTAGCTCCGCGCCTCCTCCTGGGTCTTCAGCTCATAGACAAAGACGAACTGTCGAGAGGAGACTGGAGCCAGGGCTGAGAGAGGAGCAGGGACACTGTTAGACTAGTCCTCTCACTTACTAATCAGAAACATGTTTCTTTGTTAACCGCGTGGCTATTGTCAACAAGAAAGAGCCTGTATTACACGGGAGCATGTCTATGTTCCCTCAGGCCTATGTTCCCTCAGCCCTATGTTCCCTCAGGCCTATGTTCCCTCAGACCTATGTTCCCTCAGCCCTATGTTCCCTCAGACCTATGTTCCCTCATTTCCTTTATCATCAGTTTGCATCAGTTTTTATCCCAATTTCTCCCAATTTGGTCGTCAATTACCCCCCACCTATTTTCCAGTAGCAGATTACAACACCTTCCAACACCTCTACTCCAACATGGGGCTGAGTGATGAACCCTGATGGTACGTTCACACCACAGTGTCTAAAAACGCACTGGACGCCCCCATTTGGACACCTTTGCATTTGAATTTCAACACCCCCACCACGGGTTTTGGACACTGTGGAAAAATGGGAGAAAAATACTTTTAATAAAAACTATACAGCCTAACATGAGGAGAAGAGGAGGAGAAAAAAAAGAAACAACCCCAGACTCTGCTGCTGTGGGGACCAGGATAAAAAACACCTCCGTGACATAAGCACAAAATCCAACACAGAACAACAAGACTGGACTTGCAACAGGGGAACCCTCCCCTGTTGCAAGTCGAGTTACAGGCAAAACACAATACAATATAAAACACAATACAACAACAACAAAGGCGTGAGATGTGGGTGCGCCTGGAGAGTCGCTTTTGGTGATCTGGTTCTTCCTGCTTTGTTGTTTACTGTGAGGCATTAGAAAGTTTGGAAGGACACCAGGAATTCTGGACATTATTAGTGGGCTAACGTTTGGTAACAATAGCACCTGTGTTAAGCCATTCGGTTAATAGCGTTAACTTGACCAGAGGGTCCACCGCCTATTCAGACATCCCTTCATTATGACATGCCTCTGTTTAGACAGGCCGGTTTTCCAACACTTTTTAGTATCGCTGTTCCGTCAAAGGGCCCACGCAGCCTCCATTTTAGATATTTCCCTGGGCTATGCTCTTTTTTAAAATGCATGACTGTTTCCTCTCAGTTAGGACATTTTCCCCACTGTGTGATGTCCTCTGTGGCTGAAGTGTTCTCTGATCAAGTGCCCAAGCACCGGTCCAAGCATCTTATGATATATGGGAGCACAAAGTATAATATTCTATCACATTCACATTATTCATGTTGGAAAAGCGGAATGTTTCAAAAACAGTAAAGTGCCGCTGCTCCAACAATGAAAAAAGAAAATGTCAAAGCAGTGGGACGCTTGATAAATAAAGTTTATGCTCCGACAATTAGTCGTAAATGTCTAAATAGCAGCATGTCGGAATAGCAGCGTGTAACCCTAGACTACTGTTCGAGTGGGAACACAAGCTTCTGGGGGTCGTCTATTTAAATAAAAATTAAAAATCTTAGAAATAAGACAAATCTTAGGAATGAGGGGACACAGGGCTGTGGGAACATAGGGCTGACCCCGATTACACTATTTCCTGATCTATGTTATAATGTTGTTTCCTCATCATAAACATACCTGGAGTCAGTGTTCGAATCATGAGCTAAGCTCCCATAGCGCGAACGCCCATGAAAGCAGCTAAATCATTTATCTGGGGGTCTCTCAAACACGTCATATTTAATCATAAATAAAACTCATTTCCGATCACTGTGCAGCCATAACTCTGTGCTGAACGTGTTAAATCGACTAACATGTACGGCTGCACCACCGCACCACCATGCACACAAACTGCAAACAATCCATTAGACAGCTTGAGAAACTTAATCTGAAGAAGACACCTCACCGTGCTTTTGAAATGAAATGCAAACTATACAAATGTAAAAACAATTATTTCAATGGCAAATTAATAAAAATATATATACATGTGTATACAACATGTCTCTGTCTGTTCTGCTGTGTCTGTGTGTGTGAGAAATTTGCCCTGTGCAAAAACATCTCCCCTTGAACCTGGTCCAGGAGAGCGTATGCTTTTATTTAGGCTACATGTGCATTTTAGTGTTATTTATTTAATTTTTTAAAAAGATATGAATTTATTTTTTAAAGATAGAGACCCCCTGAGGGTCAAAATGATCATTTGAACCCTGCCTGGAGATGTGTGTTTTGCATATCTTATTTTATTTGCAAAACCATTGATAAATCAGGCTTAAAAATCCTTCTGTACAATCTGTCAGAATCGTGTTCTGTACAAAACTGTAACGTTTGGTGTGTGTAGGTGCTACATTAAGGGCTGATCTTTATGTCCCTGTGGGAGTGAAATGCATTTTGAGAAGTCACATATAAATCTGTGGATGCAATTCCATCAGAGACAGTGAGACAAATAAAGACTTAAAAGATCATCCATTTAAAGTAAGTTACAAATATGTCCCACCAGTTTTCTTTCATTTAAATATTTGATAGAAACCTGCAGTAGATGGTCAGATGCAGTACTTACCTAATGATCCCACTATGAGCAGAAACAGTGCCTCCATGATAGAATCTTCTTGGTCTTGTAACCCTCGTTGGATCCTTGTTGAGGATATATATGTTATAAGGCTCGAGTCTGTTTTGACTTTATGTAAAACAGGGCTGTGCTTTAGAGGAGTTATATCTGTATCAGGTAGCAGAATAATTGGTCAGGACAAAGTGCACAGCTGAGCCTAAGTTTGTAGGTAACTTTTCCACGATCTCTTGCTCCAGTTCTTCCAGGGGGTCCTGAGGTGTTTCCAGATCAGCTGAGAGACATAGTCCCTCCAGTGTCTACAGATGTCAATAAAAGCTTATTTAGCCAATAAACGGCTGCTGGGATAAAGCAGCTTTTAAATGCTTAGTTTTGCATCCACTCACTCATTCACCCCAGACCTTTATAAAGGAATCCTCATCACTCATTCATTCACCCCCAGACAATCCTCTCATGGCTGGTGAACTTTTCTTACCACATTTTTTCTTCCACTCAAGTTTCTGTTAATGTGCTTGGATACAGCACTCTGTGAACAACCGACTTCTTTAGCAAAGACCTTTTGTGGCTTACCCTCCTTGTGGAGGGTGTCTCTGGGTGTTTCTCAATTCCCAGAATCCTTCCACCAAAGAGCAGTTTGTAGCGCTCCTACAGAGTCGGCTCCTCTGTGTCCTGCTCACTTGGTCAAAGAGCCAAACGGAGGGTTCGAGCGCAGAGGACGTGAGGGCTTTGGGGAACTGGATCAGCACTTGGAGGAGCTTTGATGATGTGGATCTGTTTGGTTCAGAGGCCGAGGATCCTGACAACTGGGAACCACCCAATGACTGTGTCCAGTCAGCAGCCTTCCCCATGATTGTGTAGCCCCCTGACCCAGACTGAGAAACCATTTAAAGGCTCAGGAAACCTTTGCAGTTGTGTTGAGCTAATGAGCTGATGAGGGTGTGACACCATGACTTCCCAATATTGAACTTTTTCACACTTTTCTAATTTTCTCAGACTCGTGTGTCATGAGTCTATATAATATATGGGTTTGACTTTCTGAAATGAGTGAAAAAAGAACCTTTTAATTATATTTTATTTATTTGTTACAGACATATAGATATAGATGTAAGGCTGGATGGACACGTGGTCACATGATTTGTTTGAGCCCCATAAATGTTTTACATGTTTTGTCATTATGTTTCCTTCATCCAAATCATTTTTCTTGGCTCTTTTACATGTTTCTAGGAAGGACTTAGATCGTTTGAATGAATAATCGAGAGAAGATTCTGTACCCAGCATTTCCCAGGTAAATATTTGGCCTATATATATATATATATATATATATATATATATATATATATATATATATATATATATAAAATGGAATAAATAAATAAGTAGCATTTAAAAAAATAGCAAGAGATTGGTGTCAAATAAGGTATACATTATATACATGTATGTGGGTCAATGACTTGGCGCTGTCCAACTATGACTTCCTCAGTTAAAAAGGTTAAAATTTCATAATAATTCAGCACATTTCTGTAGTATCTCCATGGAACCAAATATTTTTTTCAGAAATCATGAGTTATTCTGCTTGTTTTTTGTACTTGTACTTGTGTTAAAATGTCATGTGGTGCCACCGTGCATCATGTGGTGCAACTAATAACAGCAGGAATTCTGTGGCTGGAGTTTAATAACAAAGTCGACTTGGGTGAATGATTCTTTAGGCATTTTTCTTCATTTTCCAGGGCAGTAGTTTGTTCATCAAACACAAGCAGGCGACTGTCATATTGGAGCAAAAGAAAATGTCAATGTGCATTAGAAATCTAAAGAAACGCAACAGTTTGTTTCTATACACTTCATATTACTCAGAGCTTAGATTAATATCCCAACCATGTTTTAGAAAATAAAACAATTTTAAGGTTATTCTCGGTCGCACCCAATTCATGTACTTAAAAAACACAAAAAATGCTTAATATAAATGTTAAACACAAATTTGTTAATATGTTAAATCTGTTAATATTTGAAAAAGTTCAAAAGAAACTAATATTTTTAGATTTTAAAATTTGCTTGTTGAAAATCCTTATATGTCATTGACCCTTATACCAAATATCTGAAGTGGAGAAAGACCATAGACTGTATAAAGGAGTGGACTTATAGTGTATTCAGACCGGATGCCTTTGCATTTGAGCTTAGACGCCCCCGATGCCCGTCAATCTTTTCCCCTTGTATCTGTACTTGTACTTAAGTAACGCAGTTGAGTACTTCATCCGCCACTGTTCTAGAATCTGAAAACTACCAATTTGTTTTTTTGTTCCTTATTATTGTTTTTGTCTGTCTCAACGCAACTCCCTAAACAAATGAAGTGGGTTGGAGGATTTCTTTATTAAATCTCCAGGGTATATTTATTTGCAGAAAGGATCAGAGCAGTCAAATCACACTGAAACGAAAACACAAAATGACACAGGCAGATCATGGCGTCACTAGGAGGGTGAGCAATTGAATAAGTAGTATTATTATTTTATTTTTACTTCTAAATACACATTTATGTAATTATGCCTCATTGCCACCAGTCTCTATTATTGCCATAGTGTAAAAAGAACCTACATTCGACCATACTCCCTACAACTGTACAATGACGCACCCTTACATAACGGATATTGCACCGTTTTCCTTACGACCTTTTGTTTATATTTGTATTACTTAATTTCTATATTTAATTTTTACTTGTACATATATTTGCTATTTTTGCTACTTATTTTGAATTTATTATCACCATTTATATTTTTTTCTCTTTATTATTATTATTATTATTATTATTATTATTATTATTATTATTATTATTATTATTATTATTATTATTATTATTATTATATATTGTGATTTGTGAGCTACTGTGCCCAAATAATTTCCCTTGTGGAGCAATAGTTTCTCAAAGTCAAAGTTATAAAACATTGTTTTCTGTAAATCTAAATGATGCCAAAGAAAGTGATTTAAAGGAATTTAAAAAACAGGACTTAACCATGACTAAGTTTGCGTTTACACTGAAGCGAATCACCGTATCACTGATCAGAAACGATTTGCGTCCAGTCACGTGGTTTCTGTGTTCGCAAAACCGCCTGAAAGGCTAGTCACATGACTCTATATCTATCTAGGCCAAATATTTACCTGGGAAATGCTGGGTACAGAATCTTCTCTCGATTATTCATTCAAACGATCTAAGTCCTTCCTAGAAACATGTAAAATAGCCAAGGACAATGATTTGGATGAAGGAAACAATGTAAAACATTTATGGGGCTCAAAGAAATCATGTGACCACGTGTCCATCCATTCTTACATCTATATCTATATGTCTGTAACAAATAAATAAAATATAATGAAAAGGTTCTTTTTTCACTCATTTCAGAAAGTCAAACCCATATATTATATAGACTCATGACACACGAGTCTGAGAAAATTAGAAAAGTGTGAAAAAGTTCAATATTGGGAAGTCATGGTGTCACACCCTCACAGCTCATTAGCTCAACACAACTGCAAAGGTTTCCTGAGCCTTTAAATGGTTTCTCAGTCTGGGTCAGGGGGCTACACAATCATGGGGAAGGCTGCTGACTGGACACAGTCATTGGGTGGTTCCCAGTTGTCAGGATCCTCGGCCTCTGAACCAAACAGATCCACATCATCAAAGCTCCTCCAAGTGCTGATCCAGTTCCCCAAAGCCCTCACGTCCTCTGCGCTCGAACCCTCCGTTTGGCTCTTTGACCAGAGACACACCTGTGGATCCCTGGCTGCCTCGGAGCACTGCAAATTACCCACAGTGCACCACAACTTCATTTTTTGCTAACTTTATTTAAGCTTAAAATGCATTTTAATGAAATAAAACTCATTATACAATAAAAAGAAAGGAATATTTTGCTATTTTAGCACATTGCAGATCACACTATTACCAGATCAATGAATTCTAATCAGGACAATTGCAGCAAAATCTCTTAAAGGGACAGTTCAGAATATCAGACACAGGGCCTCATTTCATCATGAGCCAGAGTGTTGGAGACGTGTGGAGACACTTTTTTAAATCTTCCTCCAGTCCTTGTATTTGCAGAGGTGCTGGTGCTGGGCTAGTGCACGTCAATGGCCACAGTCGTCCTGCCACTAAAAACAGTCTGACCCACTCCACAGACCCGAGGAAAAACTATTAGAACTCCAGACTGTCCCTGTGAACGTCTGTGTCACAGAATCATTTTAGCAGTAAAACCAACCGTTGCATTTGAAGGATTTCTGTCTGAGCAGCAGCAGTGAGTTGTACTTCTTGATAGAAGCTCGGCAGCGGCGACTGATATATGAGAAAATAGTTCCGAAACATGTGACAATTCATGCGATGCAAAGTTAGTTTTATTTCATACATTATGTTTGCAAATGATATAGACTACAGGACCTTTGAGTCATTGCTGTAAGGAAAACCAAATCACAATTCATCACACACGATAAGGCAGTTTCCTGATCCAACCTTGGTTTTACATGAATTTGACTGCCATATCATGATGCAAATACAGTGCCTCAAAAGAGCGTCGGGACATCCATAGGCTCTTGTGCAAGTCTTGTGAAAAATTGCTCAAATCATTTCAATTCAATTTTAATCCTGTGCCTAGTTTGAAAATTATTTTATTCAAAATTAATATTGGCAAAGACATCATTGCTCCGGGAAAAAAAAGATACAGAACTTAAAAATGCAAAATGTGGGGTTCATCATTATTATTACCATATATATATATATATGTGTGTGTTTTAACTCTGTTATTATAATATAATGTGTGTCATTTTCCAGTAATTTTCCTTATGGATCAATAAAGTTTGTCAAAGTCTAAAGAATGTCATGAATAAATAAACAATATCGAGCCAAAGGGATCAGAATATAAATATATATAATAAAAACTACAAAACAGGAACAGACAGTTTCTCTCCTCTTCTAAGCCACAATCAAACCTGCAGCCTGTTCAAGCTAATGCAATAGCGCCACCTACAGGTTTTAAGAAGTAATACAGGATTCTGATCCCAGCACAAAATGACTTTATTTATTAGTTCAGTTTCTCCATCTTCAGCCACAGCAGATCAAGTTGGGTCAAATGCCAAATGTAAAGAAATGTTTTAAAAAGCACAGAGAGCATAAAGGCTGGACCGCCACAAAATTAAAGGAGAACTGTGTCATTTTTAGGTGCAGAGTCCGTCTCCATGGAGATGTCGTTTCTTTACCTGTTATATTCCACAGTCCAGTATTAAACTTATCTAACGTGCATTTCTATAGTTACAGGTGTTTAATATTGCTCAGTAATACCTTTAAAACATTCTTATAGTGGGAGGGGTCGCCTCTCCACAGATCTTCCCCATCAACCCAAAACATGCACCATAGGAGAACTCCTCCAGCTAAGGTGGTCCTGACCAAGACGAGCTCAAGATCTGCAGATTTGCCCCAGAGGCCCTGCAGGACGGGTCAAATGCAGAGGACAAATTTAACTATGGGGACAATAAAGTGCAGCTTAACCTTCACCAGTTGTGGTTGTAGTTCCTTTTTTAAATCGCTCAGAGCTCAGGACACATACAGCTCATTTAAATTATTTTACTCAAGTAGAAACACAGGGTAGTTTGTGCAAGAATGTACTCGAGTAAAAGTAAAAAGGATTTGGGGTAAACTACTACTCAAATAAAAGTAACTTAAAGAGGAACTGTCGGGACGTAACATCTGATTTATAATTTAACGTTGATGTAACTGGAAGAACAAAACATGAACATAGTGAAGAAAATCTGGTACAGGCACAAAAGTGAGAATAAGTAAATTATATCTGATATAATAATACAGTCAACATAAAACTTTTGTCACTTTAGACTTACTCACAGTGGGAAGAGGAACCACATCTTTACTCGAGTAAGAGTACTGTTACTCTGTCAGATTAGAGTGACCGGACGGCGCAGCATTTTCAACTCAAATCCTGCATCACACAAACTGGGGCTGTGTCCCACATTTCTCCATCAGCAGCAAAAACATGATTTTCCTCATCAGACGGAGACGACAGCGCTCAGCAGCAGACGCCGCCTGCCACTCATTTGAGTGTCCACAGCGGTGTCGGGGCCTGTGTGAGAATGTGTGATGTGAAACAGAGACGAAGGGCCCACGGTCCCCGGAGCAGAGCCACCACCACAGAGCAACACGCAGCAGAGTAAAGGTCAGGGCTCTACAGTGCGCCCATTTCACTCGCATTTGCGAGTAAATATTTCGGCGTGCGAACGAGGAAAACAGAACAGTCGCACCAGTGCAAGTGCTTCTGCAGCCACAATATGGAGAGCTGCGCACAGAAGTAACGTGACAAGTTAAACGTTCTAAATGTATCAAACATTGGGGGCGCAGTCACACGAGGACTTCAGAATCGTGCCCAAGCCTGGATCGCCCCTAAAGCGCGGCACACATGCCCAGCGTGAGGGCAACCGAACCGAGCCCGTAAATCACGAAATGCATTACGTGATTACATGTGTAATGTATGTAAACAGAGAACAACGTGTGATGTCAGGTTCATTCACCTCCGTCGCCTCCATTCGATAAAACAGGGAAGAGCGTGTGAGTGATGCGTTTGGAGACTTTTCTGTCACGCTGATTTAAGGCAGGGCCACAGGATGTGAGCGGACACAGAAGGAGCCCGAGGTGTGAATGACATACAGACCACAGGATCTGTACGGATTATATGGATATTAAAATGAAGGAAGAGAGTAAAGCCTTTTATCTTATTTATGTTTTTACAAATGAATACACAACATTAACACACAACATTAACACACAACATTAACACACAACATTAACACACAACATTAATACACAACATTAACACACAACATTAATACACAACATTAACACACAACATTAACACACAACATTAACACACATTAACACACAACATTAATACACAACATTAACACACAACATTAATACACAACATTAACACACAACATTAACACACAACATTAATACACAACATTAACACACAACATTAACACACAACATTAACACACAACATTAACACACAACATTAATACACAACATTAACACACAACATTAATACACAACATTAAGTGGTGTGTTTTCTTAGAAGCACTGGGATATATGTTAAAATATAGATTTGATCTCCTCTGTAATTAATGATTTTCTATAGGTGTCTCACCATCTGACCAGTGGGGGGCAGCAATGCACTGATCGTGCCTTGTCTGCGGGAAACCAAGAAGAAGAAGAAGAAGCAGAAAGCCAAGGCAACAGAAATAATTTTGTTCTTTCAGGTCGGTACAGTCCCACCAAGCATAATTCTGACGCACATGAAGTCATAATAATATAACTTGTGTTGTAACAGTCACTAGGCAAAGTTAGACATTTGCTAATTTTGTTATTTCTCTTAAAATGTAAGATTAGCTCTATGCTAACTCCCGCGCTAGCATTTAGCATTTAGCCTAGACCTTGTATTTTGCTCCACTTCAGCCACACTTTGTATTAATTTTATTGTTATTGTATTGTTATTTTGTGAACATATAAAAGGGTACAGTTATAAAGGTGATGTCATGACAAGTAAGGCTACCCTGCTAGATTGAAGTCATTTTATGACATTTTTATTAGAAATTAACATAGTGTGACCAGACGTCCCTATTTACCCGGGACAGTCCAGTTTTGAGCCCTGTGTGCCCTGTTCCAGCAGATTTATCCAAAACCACTGATTTGTCTCAGTTTTATACAAGAAATGTCCCAGATGTCCCTATTTTTGATCATTTAAACGCCATACACCTTCTCTAGAATCTTTTGGATGATTTCAGTCCTGGAGTTGCCAATCTCTACTGAACCAAAAGTTAAAAGGAAGCTGTTAACTTGAAAACTACTGCTTCATGACATCACAAGGTGGAACAAAGCATTTTGAGTTTTGGAGATGTAACATAATTCTAACATGGCTTAAATCTCAATAATAGGGTGGCCATATTTAAAAAAACAAAACTGGGACATCCCTGGTTTGTGGTAGTTGGTAATAATAAAACTGTGAAAAGAGTGCGCAATTAACTTATGCACTCGGCACAAATGTAAGTCAGTATAGTCACATTTTCTTTATATTTTAGTCATTCATAACCTCAATTCAATCACCTTTTTGTATCTTACCTAAAAATGTACAATTTATGCCTCTCTTTACTGTTGGCAGGGATCAGATTGGACTTATGAATGACCAAAATACAAAGAAAATGTGACTATACTGACTCGCATTAGTGCTGGGTGCATAACAGTTTTCCTTAATTACGCACTTGTTTAACAGTTTTATTATAAGCTCCCACCACAAACCAGGGATGTCCCAGTTTTTTTATTTTGAAAATCTTGTCACCCTAAATTAACACTAAATCTTAGATTATTGGACAATAAACATTTTCCATTAATAGTTCTGGTTTTATTAACCAAGGACTTTGGAAACTTAAATTGTTATTACTGGGTGGTAACGAAGAGGAAAGAGTGCTGTGATTAAATGTAATTTGTACATAAAATGTGATTTTTACAATGTGCTCATGTACAATTAAAGTTAGTCAGTAGTAGCAGAAAGCCAAGGCAACACAGAAATAACTTCTCTGTCTCATTTTGTTCTTTCAGTGCTGATCTCTCCTCACAAAAGTATTTTTAAACTGTTGGTGATTATTCTGTCCCAATACCTGCTACAGATCCGGACATCACTAGTTCCAGAACATCTTTCATAAATGTTCATGATAAACTAATCTGTATAAGGCTGTGCACATTTCAGTAGGCCTACTTGTAATTGAGGACATTATTAGACATCTATCAATACTTTTACTTCAGTACACATTTGCAGAACTCTTTGCAGCACTGGTCATCTGCTGTGGTCTGCTCTTGCTGTCCAGGGAGTTCTCCAAAGAGCGTGAGAAGGCCAAGGAGCGTGGAGACTTCCAGAAGCTGAGGGAGAAGCAGCACCTGGAGGAGGACCTGAAGGACGACCTGGACTGGACCACCCAGGCCGAAGACATCGACCCGGAGAACGAGGAGGAGGCGGAGGACCCGGGCATCACAACAGTGAGTACTCATTTTCTATTCTTTACTTCAAATGGGCGACATTTTACTTCTTTTACTTCATTATATCTTTACTCCTACTTGAGTAACATGTCCAACATGAAGTGACCCGATGAAAACCAAATGTGGGACAAAGCTTGAAAATGAGGGACAAATGAGTATATATAAATATTTTAATTGACAGCACAATCGATTAAAAAATGCACCCCTGCACCGCCCCCACATCCACAAACCCATGGAGGAGCACCACAGCATGTCATAGTCAACTCGCAATTAATTTAATACTCTTATCCACATAGAAAAGTGGATAGACTTTGTGCAAATGTTTTTTTATTGCAAACCAGGACAGTGAGTGAAGTGTCTTCAGAACAGTCACATAACGGGTGAAATAATGTGCTGTGATCTGAGGAAGTTCTCATTACTGAGTGATGTCCAGTGAGCTCCAGTTTGTGCACCTGCTGCACTCGGGAAGCACTGGCGCTGGGACTTTTGGGCCGTGCTGTGTTTGTGTCGGTTGTCTGGGGTTCCGTGGACCTTCACACCTGCCGGGCTACAGCCAGGGGGTCGTCGCATGGCGCTGTTTGCATGTCGTGCAGAGGAGCAGGTGCTTTTGGCGCAGAGGGTGGGTCCAGCAGCATAGGGTGGGACCGATGTGGGTCCTGCTGCGGAGACGCTGAGGGGCTTCTGTGTGCTTTGGCCCACCTTAACCGGAACTTCTCGTTTCATACAAATTATTTTCCTTCCTGTTTACAGCCAAATCCTGTAGTTTTTCTAAAGTTACAGCAGTGGCCACAGCTTATGAACAAACTAATTCACTAGGTCACAAAGAGCATTAATCTCACGATAAAAAACTTAGAGTTGAGTTAACGTGTTAATATTTTACAGCACTGATATATATATATCTATATATATATATATATATATATATATATATATATATATATATATATATACATGCATTTCTCACCTTCCACGGTGGTTGGTCTCTCACCCTCATCAGCTCAGGTTCTACCAGAGGCCTGGGAGCTTGAGAGTTCTGCGCAGTATCTTTGCTGTTCCCAGTACTGCACTTTTCTGCAGCAGGTTCTATGTGATTTACCGTAAATTCCGGATCACAAGCCGCTACTTTTTTTCTACACTTTCAACACTGCGGCTCGTAATATGAAGCGGCTTTTTTATTTTTTTTTCCATCGCGGGAAAAACATGGACCAATAATAATGAATACATAGTTCACTGAGGTCCAATGAAATTGTATGATTAATCACAACTTTCTTATTTCAGTCTTTCTGCTAACCCTCATCAACATGGAGAATACCAGACGAAAAGCATATGATGCAGCTTTTAAACTAAAAGCGATCACTCTGGCAGTTAAAGAAGGAAATCGAGCTGCTGCCCGTAAAATTGGCATAAACGAGTCGATGGTGCGAAGGTGGAGGCTCCAGCAAAAAGAACTGAGCCAGTGTAAAAAGACAACCAAAGCTTTCAGAGGTAACCATAGCAGATGGCCTGAGCTTGAAAACTTTCTGGAGGACTGGGTTAACACGCAAAGAGCAGGCGGCCGCGGTGTTTCCACTGTACAAATCAGACTGAAGGCTAAAGCGATCGCTACCGTGATTTATTCCCAGAGCGCCAAGGTGTGTATGTGCATTTCGCGTGTGTGTGTCCCAAGTGTGTGAAGGTGTGTAAGTGCCTGTGGCGTGTGTGTGTCCCAAGTGTCACCAGTGAGCAAGTCCGTCCCCAGAGTTCAGCGGGGGACCGCGTCCGCGGCCCATCCCGGAGGCGCTCCAGGCGGGGGGTTCGCTTCTGCGTCCCCGCCGCCTAGTCTTTGGCCAGCGGCTTATAATATGGTGCGGCTCATATAATTACAAAATGTATTTTTCTTCATAAATCTGAGCATGCGGCTCTTAATCGGGTGCGCGCTGTAGTCCGGAATTTACGGTAAATGTATTTCTTCTTCTGTAAAGCACTTTGAATTACTTTGTGTACGAATTGTGCTGTACAAATAAACTTGCCTTGCCTTCTAGTCACTTAAAAAGTTTAGTTTCCACTATTGAGCTTTCTGTCTGTCCTTATCCGTGTGCATCTAGAACGTAGAACATAAATGAGCCTTTACTCTGCTGCGTGTTGCTCTGTGGTGGTGGCTCTGCTCCGGGGACCGTGGGCCCTTCGTCTCTGTTTCACATCACACATTCTCACACAGGCCCCGACACCGCTGTGGACACTCAAATGAGTGGAGGTGGTGAGCAGGCGGCGTTTGCTGCTGAGCGCTGTCGTCTCCGTCTGATGAGGAAAATCATGTTTTTGCTGCTGATGGAGAAATGTGGGACACAGCCCCAGTTTGTGTGATGCAGTATTTGAGTTGAAAATGCTGCGCCGTCCGGTCACTCTAATCTGACAGAGTAACAGTACTCTTACTCGAGTAAAGATGTGGTTCCTCTTCCCACTGTGAGTAAGTCTAAAGTGACAAAAGTTTTATGTTGACTGTATTATTATATCAGATATAATTTACTTATTCTCACTTTTGTGCCTGTACCAGATTTTCTTCACTATGTTCATGTTTTGTTCTTCCAGTTACATCAACTTTAAATTATAAATCAGATGTTACGTCCCGACAGTTCCTGTTTTGTAGTTTTTATTATATCTGATGTTTTTGGCTCAATAATATTGTTTATTTATTCATGACATTCTTTAGACTTTGACAAACTTTATTAATCCACAAGGAAAATGACTTAGACACAGAAGTTCACACATTATATTATAATAACAGAGTTAAAACACACACACACAACAATATCTAATTAAGTAGCAATAAAAGTAACAAGAGACTAGTTTCAAATAGAGCATAATGTCAAATACAACATAATAACATAAATGTATATGTAAATAAAGATAAAATGGAAAGTAAGTAATGAAAAAAGTTCACAACAAGGATGAATAATATTCAGAATATTTGGTACAGAGGAGGGAGAGATATACAGACAACCTGAAAAAATATAATATCATGAAAAACTCAATATTTTTTGTAACTTATTTCAGAAAATCCCATTTTTATGTTTATGGCTGACAGATAATGAAAACCCAAAATTCTGTGTCTCAGAAAATTAGAATATTACATAAGCTACAAAAATAAACAGAAATGTGAGGCCTGTGAAAAGTGTGTTCATTTCGATGCTGTCAACACTTGGTTGGGCCTTTGGCATGAATTCCTGCATCAATGTGCCGTGGCATGGAGGAGATCACCCTGTGGCTCTGCTCAGGGGGAAGGGAAGCCCAGGTCGCTTTGGTCGCGGCCTTCAGGTCATCTGCACTGTCGGCTCTGGTGTCTCTCATCTTCCTCTTGACAATATCCCAGAGATTCTCCATCGGGTTCAGGTCAGGAGAGTTTGCAGGCCAATCAAGCACAGAAACACCATGGTCAGTGAGACATCTTTTGGGACATTTAAAGGCTCAGGAAACCTTTGCAGGTGAATGAGCTGATCAGAGTGTGACACTATGACTTCCCCATATTGAACTGTTTAACACTATTCTAATTTTGAGACACAGACTTTTAGGATTGTTTCATTGTCTGTGAACCATAATAATGAAAATGTCCTGAAATAAAGTCTTGAAAGCTTCACTCTCGTCTGTAAGAGATTTTTTAGCTGGTCTGTAAATGGTTCATGGGTTCATCTCTAGTTCTCAGCACATTTTTACGGGGTGGTGGTTTTGTTAAATGCATTTCCGTTGGCGTCTTTAACCCAGCTGAGGTTGAGCAGGTCAGTGGCGTTGGCTCTCCCCACGTGTAGTCTGATCTAAAAATAAATAAATACATTAAAATCATCATTTAGAACATTTAAATTCATTGTGTGTGGGATATTAAAGAAGACATATTGTGCTTGTGTCTGCTATATATTTATAATCCTTGGCCCCGGTGGATCATTATGTCATAATTTGCACTTGTGTTTCTGGCGTCTTCAAAGCCGGGACTCGGCTCACGTTGCCACTCGTGTCTGACGCCATGTTCATAGTTCTGATATAGTCAGACCTGCGGCTGCGCCAATTCAAGGAAGCAGTGAGTGGGGTTAAAGTTCACCAGGGGAAAATGGATTCAAAATTAAATCAATCTTTGGACGTACGAATCGATCGTACGAAAGAATTAATCTGCAAATCGATTCAGAATCGGAAAATCAACTTTTTAAACACAGCCTTAGATTCTACAACTCTAATTGACACTGAAACTAAATACTCCTCTGAGCAAGTGCCGATAAAACCACATTAACGGGACAAAACAGCTTCATCAGAACATCTGTCTCATGGTAGAATAAATAAAATTCAATTTTGTGAATTCTATTAGGAATTTTTTCTTTATCTCCATTGTGGTATCTGAATCTGTATGGAGCATTGAATCAGTTTGTTAGTATTGAAATGGAGTTTGAAAGTTGAGTATCGTGACAACACGAGCGTGTACCGGTGGCAGGGGCTGATCGGAGCATTCACGTCTTATACATATTTGTATAAAGGTCACTCAAACATGCATGAATCACTCTAAATACAACTTTGAGAGGGTAAAAAACACTATAACATGATTAAAAGCTCTGAAAAGTCAATTTTGCACAATATGTCTCCTTTAATACAGATGAACCCTGCCTTTACGTGGCACTAATGTGACTCACTTGCTGCAGCACTTGTTCCATCACCACAGGGTCATTTAGATTTACAGTTGTGTTCAGCTGTAGTTTGATCCTGTATTTCTTCACTGAAACAAAAGAACAAATGATTCAATAATTGTGGAGTTAGTATGTTTCTGCTGTTGTTTGGTGCACAATTATCTTCTTGAGTTAAAATGACTTCAATTCGAAGTGAGTTTTTCACAGTTGTTTTGTATTGTATTTCAGTTTGAACAAATACATGGAAAAGAAATGGGCCTTTGATTAGTGAAAACCAAGAATCCAACTCATTTCAACTCATATTTTGCAGAATAACAGGATACACACCAGGATTGTAACAGACAAAAGGCCTCATCTTGTCACAGTTTGAGTCCTCCCATGCTCCTCCAGACCCAAAGTCTGCCACCACACACTGCTCTTGTTTTTCAGCGTTATCAGGCTGCACCGGGGCTTGGGTTTTCCAGAAGGAGAAAGTGGAGTTGTTCCCGTCCAGCCACCTCCAGGGCTGCCTCCAGAGGCCGATCCAGACCCTGCTGTTCAGGGGAATCAGGGCCTGGATTTGGCTGTTCTGGGTTGCGTCTTTCACACTGGCCAGGTCTGTGTGGTGCAGCCTGCAGTACTGCTGAGCCTCCTCCCAGGTGAAGGAGGCAGTAGTGAGCACAAAGGTCTCTGAGGGTCCTGGGACGTAACACATAAACAGTCAGAGTTTCACACATGAATAAGATAAGGCCTGTATGCATTTACTCTGAGACATTTCTGTGACATCTCGACATCCTAGAATCCCCATAGTTTAACTCTGAACTGGAGGACAGGGCTGAAGTCTGTGGTAGAATTTGCCGTTTAACTGTGAGATTGTTTGCCTGTCAAATCCAGAATGATCTCTGATATCTGTATATTTTATACAGAGGGATATCAGTCTGGTTTCCACTCCCTCTGTCACGCCTCGAGCCAGGCTCAAACATGTCACTGACATAAACAAACGGCCGTGTGTGAGTTTGGCCTGAGAGCGGATATAAAACACAGAAAATACAGTTTAGACAAATATGTGTAGAAAATAGAGAACGAGTCTGGATCCCAGACAACAATATTATGAGCTTTTAACCTTGTTGATATGTTGTATCCTCGTGTCTGTACTGTACCTGGAGTTGTGTTTTGTTTAGGCCTGGGAACATTAACGTGTTAACTGTTTGGGTAAATGTTTTTTCTCGTTCTCATTAAAGGATTGGTTCTGTGAGTCCACACGGAGGTTAGACCAGCCTCTCCATTAAAGACAGGGCTCCTCTGTGAATGCTCCTGTGACCTTATGATTGACAGGCAGAGCAGCACCTGCTCGTTTGGACATGAGGAACAGATCAATGGACCACAGTTTATTCCAATACCACATGTGTAGGCCCAGTTCAGCTTTTTCTTAATCAAGTGCTTTGGCATAAAATGCAGGTTAATTTGAGTCATTCAAAGGCCGAAGTCAAACTGAAGGGACAAAACACACAGGCTGTTCATACAGCTTTGTCAGACATGTTAAAGTGCTGTTAACCTCTTATTCAATGTTTTTTTTTTTGTCTAAACTGACAGTTTGGTGCATTATAAATAAGAAAATAATGATTAACTGCAGTTAATTAGGGTGTCTTTTTAATCGTGGTTAATCGAGAGGAGGATAGATTTTGATTCTTCTCATTTTTTCCCCTCTTAGTTTAGTTTCTTTCACATGTTTGAGCAGAGGGACACAGACCTGGAGGGACACAGAGCTCAGAGCACCTGCCTGCTTCTCTTTATGTCCAGCCTATGTCCATGAAGTCCTTTGTCTTATCATTGTCCAGAGATCTTCAAACGTGTTGTGACCACATCAGTGCAGCCAGTGGAGCATTAGCAGGCTTTGTTTTTGCCTCAGAGTCTTTCACTTTCAATGTAGCATCTTTCTTTTTATAACTATATGACATGACCAACAAAGGCTGGAATTGTCTCTGTTCATTATTATTTAAAGTTGTGCTAAAGGAAATACCGAGGCTATGCAGTTTTATGGCTTTTTAAAATACTTTCTACAGTATTATAAACACAATAAAACTGCATATTTAAGGCTCTTTGACGATGTGTTTTTATAGGATCTGACAATAGATGTGCCAGATATACGTTTTACTGCCTATTGGTGCCAAGTATCCCAGAACTACTGTGTTAGTGATCTGATGGAAATAAAGCTCGTTACGGAAGATAATTTGTTCCATTAGATTTAGAATTTTAAATAACACTGAATTTCTCACTTTTGTTTGAATAATTTTATTCAGAACTTTAGTTAAAATGTTAAGCATACTTATTCAATATGTTTCTAATTCAAAATAAAAATGTCACCTTTTAAATATTCAGCACAGATGTTTTCAAGCCCTGGAATTCAACAGTCAAAATTCCGAGTGTAAAATTCACAGTGAAAAATTTCACAACAAAGATTCAAGCATAGACCGTAAAACTGGACTGAATCTGCAGCCAAGGCTCTATGTTATGAATAGGATTTTTTTGACAGACAAAATAGTGAAAAGGGATCATGTAGAGCAGATTCATACGAACATTTTAAGACCAAAATGACGAGGCTCAGTGCAGGAGTTATAAACACTCATATATACGGTCTATGGATCCAATATGCCAAGGCAGAAGCAATAGATCCTGTGTGAGTGAGGAGGACAGAGGCTGTTTCCTATTGGCCGTTCTCATCTGTGGTTTACACTTAAGAAATCAAAGAGACGAGGTTTTGATGAGGCCAATTCTGACCAATCAGATCGCTTCACTGCTCCATTTCCTGTTTGTTACTAAGTTTGCTCGGATCACTTTGGATCGATTGCTTCTGCCTTGGCATCTTGGATCTTTCCAAGGATCTATAATAAAATCTGAATAAGCCCCTCCCCCTCTGTCCCGGCTCCAGACTAGTGGCCGCTCCAGGTACTGCAGCTCCGGGAGCTTCTCCCACAGAGCGCAATGCATTTTGGGAAGTCAAGCTGCCCGTGTTCTGGCAGGGCATCCGGCTTTCACAAAGGTCGGATTTTGTAGGATACTTTTCTATTTTCGCAGCAGAAACTTTCTCAAAATGTTTAAATCCTCAAAACTCCTAAAAGTGATCTTTGTACGACTGAGCCTCGCCCGCTCTGAGCCCGCGCCCGCTCTAGCAGCTCTGATTGGTCCAAACGCTCCAGGCCCTGCTCTGATTGGTCCAAATGCTCCAGGCCCTGCTCTGATTGGTCCAAACGCTCCAGGCCCTGCTCTGATTGGTCCAAACGCTCCAGGCCCTTCTCTGATTGGTCCAAACACTCCAGGCCCTGCTCTGATTGGTCCAAACACTCCAGGCCCTGCTCTGATTGGTCCAAACACTCCAGGCCGTGCTCTGATTGGTCCAAACGCTCCAGGCCCTGCTCTGATTGGTCCAAACGCTCCAGGCCTTGCTCTGATTGGTCCAAACGCTACAGACGTCACACGGGTGGGAGGAGCTCGCCCGTATTGAGGAAGAGAAAATTATTTTTGGGCCCATGAGCCAATGAGCTCAGGCCTCTGAAAACAACACGACGCCATCTTGTGTTCACCTTCAGATTTTATTATTGTTCTGTGGATCTTTCCTGCAAATGTTTTACACTGTGAATTTTACACTCAGGATTTGACTGTTGAACTTGAGTGCTTAAACTATTTGTGCTGAATATTTAAGTGCTCAAAGTGAGAAAGTCAGCGGTGTTTCAAATTCAAGATCTGATTAAACAAATTATCTTCCACACTGAGTGTGTTCACTTTGTAAATCTGGATGTTGTTCTCTTTCCTGTTTGGTTCGTTCTGAACTGTGGAGCTTGATCCGGCCGGACACCGGCCCAGAACAAAATAGAGTTGGTCTGTAATTCTGTGTGAGCGCGGCGGAGTGGAGGAGCACCAGCGCTGCACATACACGGGATGTGGAACGACTCTCACTCACTACAACGAGTGTGTCAGTGCTGCAGGGTCAAGGTGAAGTGGAGCTGCATGATGTGGAACCTGCCCATAGTCTCACCTGTCAGATCCACACAGATGGCCTGATATGGGGTGGTACAGTAGTAGTCTGCCCACCCTCTGGCCTGAGACATGAAGACACAGAACTGGTTTGCATCCCTGTTATTTGGCTCCCCAAGATTCCAGTTCCTGTAGTTCTCCTGGCCCTCGCTGTAGTAGTCCGGGTCTGACAGGGACCAGTTCCAAATGCTGAAGTCACCATACAGCCCGATCCAGGTACGCTGTTAACATGGACCACACAACAACTTTACTCTCAAGTCTTTAAAACATGACTGAACACACCGTGTGTGTCCGGTACATCTGTCTGCCCTTTTGCTGCTCTCAGGAGGCTGTCATTCATGGATTGCTGCAGTACAACTTTTAGAACAGTTTTACTGATGCTACCAGTTTAGTTTAGTTTAGTTTAGTTTATTTATTTAATGAGACAGGGACAGTGCACAATCTACATTAACCTTAGCAGGAGAGATGCATTGTACCAGGTTGTAGCGCCAGTGCTTATTTCCACCTGTCGTCCCCGGGCAGGTTGATGTTATAGTTCATAAATACAAACATACATAGAGAATGTCTTTATAATGACCATCATTAAAATTCTGTATCCTCATTCATGCCCAATTCTCTCAGCACCTTAAAATCATCATCCTTATCAAAAGTCATCATTCAATTCATTCTCTCCAGAACATCACGCTCTCTCCACACACTCCTCAGTCCACATTATAGGTGCAGGTTTGCTTTGAAAGGAGCCATTTTTTCGCCAGGCGTGAGATCGTGCCATAGTTAGTCCATGTGATCCGCTCTGTTGGTCACATGTTCCACTGACGGACGCCGAGCATGAAAAGGCTGAGTTTCCAAATGCTGTTGTGCCTTTGTGGATCCTGCACTCGCCGCACGGTGGATCGAGTGGCTCGGGAGGTGGTTTCAGAGCTCAGGGAAACAAACTGTTTAAGCGGAGGAGCAGCAGCATCATGAATGATCTTATACAGCAGACAAATATTTGCAAACATTATCAGGTTTTCAAAACTTAAAATGCCATGTTTCACAAGTATATGTCAGTGGTGGAACAGCCGACTTTTCTTGTCATGGGTCTTGAGAGCACTTTTATATAATGATTCTAGAGGCCTCAGAGCAGATTTACAAGCCTGTGACCAAGTTGTTATACAGTATAAAAAGTGTGGCATTATCACCGCATTCAGATCGGCACCTGAGGCTTCAGTAGTCCGGGAGTTTCTGATGTATCTGAAATTGGCCATGTTGAATTTTATAGTGTTTGTTAACTTTTTAATGTGTTTTTTAAAACATAAATTTGGTTTGATAATAATTCCTGGATATTTTACCTGATCAACATTATTAATCTTCTGTCCTTCTATCAGAATTTCAGGATAGTTTTGAGATTTATGACGGTTTGAAAAAGACATAGAGACAGTTTTGTCGATATTTAAAGTGAGACAAGAGTTTTTAAGCCAATCAGAAACCTTAGTTATCTCCTCTCACAGTTTTTGAGCAACTTCATTAAGTTTTACCATGAGTATATACCACAGTATCATCGGCATACATGATTATTTTAACATTACACACAGACGGGAGGTCATTAATATATAGCGTGAACAGCAGGGGGCCAAGAATACATCCTTGTGGCACACTCACACTGCAAGGTCTTAGGGGAGATGTAACATTGTTGACTGCTACACATTGGAGCCTCTCACTGAGGTAAGATTTTATCCAATTTATTGTGTTCATACTGATATGGAAATTTGATAGTTTGCTGATAAGTAAGTCATGGTTAACTGTATCGAAGGCCTTTCGGAAGTCAAGAAAGACCCCACCACTCCTCCACCATCCAGGTTAGATTTAATGTCTTCTAGTAAGTAGCAGCAAGCAGTCTCAGTTGAGTGTTTTTTCCTGAACCCAAACTGGAAAGGGTTTAATGCTGAGACAGAGTGAAGATGTTCCACAAGCTGCTCTGCTACCACTTTCTCGAAGACCTTGGAGATGGTTGGTAGGATGCTTATGGGTCGATAATTGGAGACCAGAAGCTTGTCCCCTGACTTGAATACTGGCTTGACTACTGCTTTTTTAAGATTGTGGGAAAAATATTCTCATTTTTAGACTGATTTATAACTTGTGTTAGTACTGGGGTTAAAGTGTCAATTCCAAGAATGTCTTTTGTTTTGCTGTTATTTAAGTTAGATATTATTTTAGAGATTTTTAGTTCATCAATGTTGCATAATTTAAAAAAAGGGTTTGTCTTCATCTCTGGAGTAATTTAGAGTGCTATTTGTTTTTGGAGAAGCATCTGCCAGGTTTATTACAGAATTTAAAAAATAATCATTGAAATGTTTAGCCAATTCTGTATTTTCATTTTGGATTTTTGTTGCAAATGTTCAAAATTAGTGTTCCTTCTTCCCAATAATTTATCCAGACTCCTCCATAGTTGTTTACTGTTGCCTTTTGAATTCTTAATTTGATTTAGAATCTAGCTTTTCTGAGCTGTGCGGTGACTTTATTTCTCAGCTTTTGTAGATATAATGATCAGTGCTTAGTCTAGTTTTAAGGCCTGTTTTTAGTGCTTTATCTCTACGTTTCATCAAATCCCAAAGGTGTTCATTAAACCAGTGTCTTTTTATGTAATCTTCTATGTTTTAATTGTGTGTATGCATAAATTTTATCCTTTATAGCATTTATTATATCATTACATGTGTGATCGCAATTTTTTTGAATCAGTTTGCAGGTCCAGTCTATTTCATTTATATCATTTTTCAGGAGCGCTTGATTTTTCTTTGTTATCTAAGTTATGTTTGTTTTGGTTTGTTCTTTATTTCTATATCTAGATTTAGTCAGTTTCCTAGCAACTAATGTGAAATTACGATCAGACAATCCAGTTATTAAGTTGTATGTTTTGATTACCCTGTTTGGTTTATTAGTGAAAATTAAATCAATCAAAGTCTGGGAGCTTCCTGTAACTCTGGTTGGCTTTTGGATCATTTGAGTAAATTCTGCAGAGTTACAGATGTCGTTGAGCTTTTTTCTCTTTGTTTTGTCAAGCCAGTTAATGTTAAAATCACCCATAAGCAATATTTCCTTTCTTTCATATTTCTTTAGGATTTTTGTTAAACCTGTATAAAATTCACTTTTTGCATTTGGTGGCCTGTATACAGCAAGCACAATGAATGACATTTGGGGCGATAGTGTTATTGTGACACCGACACATTCAAACGTTCTGACACAAGGGAGCGATTTTTGGCAGCGTTCCAGCTCCCAAGCATTTGCGTAGTCATGACAACCGTCAGATAGAGCGACACAATTAGCGCATTATGGCCCTTGTCTTTAATGTTTTTTGTCCGTGACTCAAGAATACAAGATTTAGGAGCAGATGTTAAGTTAGGCGACTTTCCAGATGTCTTCAGGAAGAGTAAAGCGTCAGCACCCGCCGAGCTGCAGCTACCTGCCGCCATCTTGCTCACCAGGACGACTAATTCTACTTGTTTCTTTACTGTACATATGACAATAAAGCTTTGAATCTCTTTATTGTTATGATCACTGTCATAAAGTAGTGATATTCTCGTGTATTGTTATATTTCTCTGTAGAAATTAGTGCTGTCAGTTGATTACAATATTTAATCGCGATTAATCTCATGGATGTCATAGTTAACTTGTGATTAATCGCAAATTATGTCACATGTTTGTCCCTTGAATCATCATTTTAATAATCTTATCAACATAGAAAACTTGCTTTGTGCAAATGTTTTGTTTTATTGCAAACAATTGTCAGTGAGACAAATTTGTGTTGGATGTTCCACTGTCATGTTCGGCTCATGAAGTGTTCTGCAGCAGTGTGAGTGAAGAGCCTCTTCTGTCTTTAACAGTTAAAGTGAGTGAAGTTCCCACTGGGTGAAATAATGCGCTGTGACCCTGAGGTACTTGTCATTCCTGAGCCTGCTGCACTAGGGGGCGCACTCGGGCTGGGACTTTGGGCCGTGCCGTGCTCAGGTGTCTGGGGTTCTGTGGCCCGGGTTCGCACCTGTGCGGCCGATGGTGTCATGTCTGTGGTGCGGCGGAGCTGGTGCTTTGGGCGCAGAGGGTGGGTCCAGCTGCACAGTGTCTATTGAGCTGTGGGGCCGATGTGGGTCCCGCTGCGGTGCCGCTCTATGCCAAGACAAACTATTCACATTTACGCCTATTTCAAATTAAGTGCGGTTGTCCATATGATAATTATCTCCTCCCACTGATTTTCCCAGTCAGTGAATTTAAAATGCTTTCAGCCAAGACAAACAGTCCAGAACAGCCCAACACCGATCTCCCTGTGCACATTCTGTACTCTCACAAAATAAACCTGACACTGTGGAAATTATCATCAAATTTAAAACAGTCGCCATCCACCTCAGCCTGTTTATCTTTTCAGTATGTCGGCCATTAAACCATTATTTATTATTTATATTTCTTATTATTTGATTATTTAACTGTCCGTTTACAATTGTCAAATGAGAATAATTCACCTGCAGCTGTTTCATTTTGTGCTATTTCATTTTTTGACCACTAGATGGCACAATAAGACGAGGAATGGATAGTGATTCGTTTCCCAATTGTATATTTATTCTCTTAGAATTAGTTTTTAATGTAAATCTACCATCTACCAGTGTGTATCTTGTTTAATATTCAATGCAGCATAATGATGCATAATGAATACTTTTTTCAGGAAAAGATAGATTTAAAAAGACCACAAAACGTATTTGGAACAACAGCACTAATTTTCCCTTTCTTCTGTGTGCAACATTTGCAGCCAAAGGGAAAATATGCACTTTTAAAATAAAATAAACCACCACATAAAACCACAATCCTCCTTTTCCCATTCCCTCCCAGTCCGCTTATTGTTTCAAGTACATTTTTTCTGATAAAACGACCACAGAGGTGAGTATTTGTACTGTGTTTCTGGAATTATAGAATATCGAATGCCTGAAAAAACATTGTCCGAGCAAACCTGACACATTTTTTTCCAAACTACTTTCAAACTTAGATTATTTAATGGAATGTAAAGGGAAACTTTCCACAGAAGTAGATTTCCTTAAGTAGAATGTGTTTGCCAAGCATTAGCCATGAGCGTTTTAACTACGACGAGTTTAGCAAAAAAGAGGTGGTGACTCAGGGCAAGAATAACACTCAATGACGCCTTAGGGCCCTCGCCCGTTAATGTCTCTGCACTTACATTGAGGACTCCGTCTGGAGGCTGGAGCAGCTGCAGTCTGCTCCGGTCGACCATCTTGTCTAGGGTGAGGACGTCCTCCGTGCTCTCCACAGTGGCCAGGTCGGTGTAGTGCTGTCTGCAGTAGCTCCGCGCCTCCTCCTGGGTCTTCAGCTCATAGACAAAGACGAACTGTCGAGAGGAGACTGGAGCCAGGGCTGAGAGAGGAGCAGGGACACTGTTAGACTAGTCCTCTCACTTACTAATCAGAAACATGTTTCCTTGTTAACCGCGTGGCTATTGTCAACAAGAAAGAGCCTGTATTACACGGGAGCATGTCTATGTTCCCTCAGCCCTATGCTCCCTCAGCCCTATGTTCCCTCAGACCTATGTTCCCTCATTTCCTTTATCATCAGTTTGCATCAGTTTTTATCCCAATTTCTCCCAATTTGGTCGTCAATTACACCCCACCTATTATCCAGTAGCAGATTACAACACCTTCCAACACCTCTACTCCAACATAGGGGGGAAACCGGAGCACCCGGAGGAAACCCATCCAGACACAGGGAGGAACATGCAAACTCCACACAGAAAGGCCCGGGCGACCCGGGGATCGAACCCGCAACCTTCTTACTGTGAGGCCTGAGTGTTGCCACTCAGCCACCGTGCTGCCTCAAACACATCATATTTAATCATAAATAAAACTCATTTCCGATCACTGTGCAGCCATAACTCTGTGCTGAACGTGTTAAATCGACTAACATGTACGGCTGCACCACCGCACCACCATGCACACAAACTGCAAACAATCCATTAGACAGCTTGAGAAACTTAATCTGAAGAATACACCTCACCGTGCTTTTGAAATGAAATGCAAACTATACAAATGTAAAAACAATTATTTCAATGGCAAATTAATAAAAATATATATACATGTGTATACAACATGTCTCTGTCTGCTCTGCTGTGTCTGTGTGTGTGAGAAATTTGCCCTGTGCAAAAACATCTCCCCTTGAACCTGGTCCAGGAGAGCGTATGCTTTTATTTAGGCTACATGTGCATTTTAGTGTTATTTATCTAATTTTTAAAAAGATATGAATTTATTTTTTAAAGATAGAGACCCCCTGAGGGTCAAAATGATAATTCGAACCCTGCCTGGAGATGTGTGTTTTGCGTATCTTATTTTATTTGCAAAACCATTGATAAATCAGGCTTAAAAATCCTTCTGTACAATCTGTCAGAATCGTGTTCTGTACAAAACTGTAACGTTTGGTGTGTGTAGGTGCTACATTAAGGGCTGATCTTTATGTCCCTGTGGGAGTGAAATGCATTTTGAGAAGTCACATATAAATCTGTGGATGCAATTCCATCAGAGACAGTGAGACAAATAAAGACTTAAAGATTATCTATTTAAAGTAAGTTACAAATATGTCCCACCAGTTTTATTTCATTTAAATATTTGATAGAAACCTGCAGTAGATGGTCAGATGCAGTACTTACCTAATGATCCCACTATGAGCAGAAATAGTGCCTCCATGATAGAATCTTCTTGGTCTTGTAACCCTCGTTGGATCCTTGTTGAGGATATATATGTTATAAGGCTCGAGTCTGTTTTGACTTTATGTAAAACAGGGCTGTGCTTTAGAGGAGTTATATCTGTATCAGGTAGCAGAATAATTGGTCAGGACAAAGTGCACAGCTGAGCCTAAGTTTGTAGGTAACTTTTCCACGATCTCTTGCTCCAGCTCTTCCAGGGGGTCCTGAGGTGTTTCCAGATCAGCTGAGAGACATAGTCCCTCCAGTGTCTACAGATGTCAACAAAAGCTTATTTAGCCAATAAACGGCTGCTGGGATAAAGCAGCTTTTAAATGCTTAGTTTTGCATCCACTCACTCATTCACCCCAGACCTTTATAAAGGAATCCTCATCACTCATTCATTCACCCCCAGACAATCCTCTCAAGGCTGGTGAACTTTTCTTACCACATTTTTTCTTCCACTCAAGTTTCTGTTAATGTGCTTGGATACAGCACTCTGTGAACATCCGACTTCTTTAGCAAAGACCTTTTGTGGCTTACCCTCCTTGTGGAGGGTGTCTCTGGCTGTTTCTCAGTTCCCAGAATCCTTCCACCAAAGAGCAGTTTGTAGCGCTCCTACAGAGTCGGCTCCTCTGTGTCCTGCTCACTTGGTCAAAGAGCCAAACGGAGGGTTCGAGCGCAGAGGACGTGAGGGCTTTGGGGAACTGGATCAGCACTTGGAGGAGCTTTGATGATGTGGATCTGTTTGGTTCAGAGGCCGAGGATCCTGACAACTGGGAACCACCCAATGACTGTGTCCAGTCAGCAGCCTTCCCCATGATTGTGTAGCCCCCTGACCCAGACTGAGAAACCATTTAAAGGCTCAGGAAACCTTTGCAGTTGTGTTGAGCTAATGAGCTGATGAGGGTGTGACACCATGACTTCCCAATATTGAACTTTTTCACAGTTTTCTAATTCTCGGAGACACAGAATTTAATTTTTTCATTATCTGTAAACCACAATTATAAAAATTCAATAGAGAAGCTCTGGAAATATTTCAGTCTATGTGTCATGAGTCTGTATAATATATGTTTGACTTTATGAAATGACAAAATTATAGAACTTTTTCATGATATTCAAATTATTTGTAATGGACTAGTATATAAATAGATAAATAGACAGATAGATAGAGATGGACACATGGTCACATGACTCACTCACCTGCATGATGTCGTCAGAGTCCCACAAATCCCGTGTTTTAAATTCTTTTATCATTATTCACCTCACAAATCAACCATGCCTCCTCCATCCAAATCAGTGTCTTTGGCTCTTGTACATGTTTCGTGGAAGGATTTAGATCATTTACATGAATAAAGAGACAAGAGAAGAGTCTGCACCCAGTATTTGCAAGTATTTGAGCTAGAAAAATATAGAGATAAACAGACAGACAGATCATCCGCTATAGGCATGTTGGGACTGTCTCGCCCCAGTACAGATACAGTAAGTAGATAGAGAGATAAATAGATGTATGGATGGATGGATGGACATGTGATCACATGATTTGCTAACCTGCATGATGTCGTATGAGTGCCATAAATCCCCTGTTTTGCATTCTTTTGTCATTATTTCTCCTCCATCCAAATCTGTGTCTTTGGCTCTTTTACATGTTTCTATGAACGATTCTATAAAAGAGATTTTTTTACACAAATAAATACTGTAGATAAAAGAGAAGAGTAATATTTCCAAGTATTTGAGCTAGATAGATATAGAGATAGATGGATAGACAGGAAGATAGCTAGATGGATGGATAGAGGTGGATGGATGGATAGACAGACAGACAGAGAGACAGATCATCCGCTATAGGCATGTGGATCAAACAGCTTCAGAGTCTGTGGAGCAGGACTGGGACTGT
Organism: Odontamblyopus lacepedii; assembly: GCA_034769755.1. Lineage (NCBI taxonomy): Eukaryota > Metazoa > Chordata > Actinopteri > Gobiiformes > Gobiidae > Odontamblyopus > Odontamblyopus lacepedii. The sequence goes on from CM068345.1 coordinate 5,217,405, forward strand.
CTCACCCCAGTACAGATATATTGTAAAAGCAGCTCAGTGCATTGTGTACTGTCTGCATCTAAATATAATTGTTGTTATCAGGAAGTGCGCATTCGTATGCTAAACATGGCTAATTCCACAGTAAACTCTGCTCTGGTTTAGTCCTGGTCTAGTCTACAGTTTTTACCCCTTTATCACCTCGTCTTTGTGGTGTTCCGTTCAGACGTGGTGAACAAAGTGTTGCTGTTGGTGAAGATGTACAGTCTGGGTCTGCAGGCTGAAGGGTTCCATGGTGAATTTAGCCCCAGTTTAATCAAATTATTGCCACTTAAAAACTGTATTTTACAATATTAGAATAAACTGTTCATTTGTTATAATATTGTAAAATTGTTTTCTAAACTCTTCCACAGTTCGACAGATTCAGGACACAGTGGCAGAGGCATTAGGTTTGATATCACTGTTTTTAAAGGCAGTTTTTCACCATATTATTCATGTTTGAGTTGAGGCCTGTAAAAAGACGAGAAGCCTTTCCAAAGCACATGGCAAATTTATATATATCAACATGTTAGCGATTCTACACTGTTCCACGAATTGTCCAAAGTTTTGTTTTCACTCTTAAGACTCCGTGAAGACATCTCAGAGGTAAAACACTCTGTCATTAATCATGTTTTAGCGGCTTTAGCGCCTCCTCAGTCTGTGTTTAAGCTGCTCTGGGTGTAACCCTGCATTCTACTGATTGTCTGTAGTGGACACATCCGAGTCAGTTCTCCCGACATCCATTTTAAACAGTCGTTCCATTGCAACAGTCGGGGAAACTATGATGACATGAATATGAAGGCGATAGATCGGTGGCCGATACCGATACCAGTATCGGAACATCCCTAATCTCATATTCTACAAGGTGCCAGCTAGTGTTGTGATAAATGACAATCGTTTTGAAGAGTGTTGTTCCGATAAAAGTTGCTTCCACCAGTTTTTTTTAGCACTTAAATGTCAACCAGTCTTTATTTATAGAGCTCTTTACTACACACAAGTGGCTAAAGCGCTTTCCAATAAAAATCAACACAATCTAAAAACCTGCAAAAACAGTAAACAGTGAAATAAAACAAATGTACACTGGTTTAACCCTGGTTTAGCTCAGAATTATGTTTCTGATCTTTAGTCGTTGTACAGTTGTAGGGAGTATTATCTGTTACTTAAGGGTGAGATGTTCTAGATTTGTAGGGAGTATTATCTGAGATTAATAATTACAACAAAAAAACGTGGTATTTTAACTGTTTTATTGTGTGTGCAAATTTGGTTTTATTCTCCAACAGCAGAGGAGCACTTGCTGGAAGATGAGAAAGACTTTTGCAGCTCTCAACGCTCCAGGTACAAGCTCCATTTTCATACAAATCTGCTTTAAAGTTCCTGTATCCAATTTATTCCCCATGTGTTTGGGCAGAATGTGTATTGCCCGTAGACTGTATATATAAATGGACAGAGCGTACCTGCTCGCCGCTGCACTCCAAACAGGAAGCAAACATGGGCACACTTCCTGCTCCATCAACTCTGTCTCCAGTTCACTTTGTATGGAGAAACTGTCACCTCTCTGTAACTGCTGCTGTCAGAATCCTCATTTTGGTCTTAAAATGTTTGTATGGACCAACCCCACATGATCCTGGTGTTTTTATTGAGCTTTTTTGTCCGCAAAGTAAATCCTATTCCTACTATGGACTTCGGCTCTAAATTCGCCCCTATAACTGCAAGCCTCCATGAGCTTCATTTGACTGCAGCCGAACGCTATGGGTGACTTCACACTCCCTTAAGGTGCATTCAGACCGGAGCGTCAAGGCGTCCAGTTTCCACGCAAAGACTGTATGGAGGCGTGTCTAGGGTGTCCTGCGTTTTTGCTGCTCGTCTTCTGGCGTCAGCGCGGTGCAAATCTGGCATTGACGCGGAGCGTCTTGAGCGTTCAGGCGTCAGTGCTCCAGACACACGTCCAGGGCAGCGGCGTCAGAAGATGATAATGCTGAACTTTTGGCATTGGACACGCCGCATCAACTATTCAGTGACACAGCGACGTTATTATCGGGAAGAAAGAGAAGAAAGCGAAAGACCTGGGAACCGTGGTGGGGAGCCACAAACACCAGAACAAGAAACTCCACCCCGGGGATCCTGACAATTGGGAACCACCCAATGACTGTCTTCTGGACCTGTGTCCAGTCAGCAGCCTTCCCCATGATTGTGTAGCCCCCTGACCCAGACTGAGAAACCATTTAAAGGCTCAGGAAACCTTTGCAGTTGTGTTGAGCTAATGAGATGATGAGGGTGTGACACCATGACTTCCCAATATTGAACTTTTTCACACTTTTCTAATTCTCGGAGACACAGAATTTAGTTTTTTCATTATCTGTAAACCACAATTATAAAAATTCAATAGAGAAGCTCTGGAAATATTTCAGTCTATGTGTCATGAGTCTGTATAATATATGTTTGTCTTTATGAAATGACAAAATTATAGAACTTTTTCATGATATTCAAATTATTTGTAATGGACTAGTATATAAATAGATAAATAGACAGATAGATAGAGATGGACACATGGTCACATGACTCACTCACCTGCATGATGTCGTCAGAGTCCCACAAATCCCGTGTTTTAAATTCTTTTATCATTATTCACCTCACAAATCAACCATGCCTCCTCCATCCAAATCAGTGTCTTTGGCTCTTGTACATGTTTCGTGGAAGGATTTAGATCATTTACATGAATAAAGAGACAAGAGAAGAGTCTGCACCCAGTATTTGCAAGTATTTGAGCGAGAAAAATATAGAGATAAACAGACAGATCATCCGCTATAGGCATGTTGGGACTGTCTCACCCCAGTACAGATACAGTAAGTAGATAGATAGATAGATAGATAGATAGATAGATAGATAGATAGATGGATAGATAGATATAATGTAAAATATAATGGATGGATAGACACATGGTCACATGATTTGCTAACCTGCATGATGACATCCGAGTGCCATAAATCCCCTGTTTTGCATTCTTTTGTCATTATGTCTCCGCCGTGTCTGTGTCTTTGGCTCTTTTACATGTTTCTTTTTTTCACACAAATAAATAGATAAAAGAGAAGAGTAATATTTCCAAGTATTTTAGCTAAGTAGATAGATAGATAGAAGGATAGAAGGATAGAAGGATAGACAGATAGACAAATAGATAAATCATCAGCTATAGCAGTGCTTCTCAATCCCCCACTCCACAGAACCACTAGAAATGTTGAAGCGTTCTAAGTTGGTTTTCTTTACAAACACAGAAAAATCACATTATTTAGTACAAACATTGAGTTTTAATATTTTTTTTGTTTACACACAAGAACAAGATAAATTAAAGGCGCTCGCGGCAGTGGTGGCCCTCGCCCCGACGCACACGTCTCTCCCACGCGACCGCCGAGGACTCGCGACCGCCCCAACACGCCACTTTCTCTTCCTGACAGCTCTTCCTCCAGAAAAATTACATAGTGCACCTTTAATATTTGAAAATGCCAATGATCTAGAGTGAAATTATAGAAACTAGGCCACAGGTCACATGAATTCTAATCAATAGCATTGTCAGACTAAGACTGTGCATGAAAACACCCTTCACTAGAAAAGTTACATAGTGCGCCTTTAAACATATTTTTGGGAGGAGTCTTTGCGCCCCTGCTTGCCAACCGTGGGAAATACCCCATGTCCATGAGGAGGATCCCTAAAACCAATACAAATTTTGTGGACCCATGTCTGTAGATGTGAGATGTCAAATCTGATCTCATTTGGACCAAAAACCAGGGACGTGAATCGTTTAGCGAACACACAGTCAAAACGATGGTGAATTTTTGATCCAATATGGCCGACTTCCTGTTTGTCATAGGGATGCACTATAATTGGATTTTTGGCTCGTCTTCTTGAGTTCTATCACTGGTCCAAATTTCATTGACATACGGTAAAATATGCTTCTCAGCCTCTCATTCAATTCAAAATGTGAATTTTCCAGGGGGCGCTGTGGAGTGGGGTCACTTTGGGCTTTGTCGCGATGCCCGTTTTCTTGAATTTTTCACCAGACCAGTCGATCTGATACCCAGGACTTTTCGTCGATGTCCAGGGGGTCAAAAATGCAATCAAATTGGCAGAAAAAGAATAATAATATGTAAGAAACTGAGGAAGAACAATACCACGCCAATAACTTTGTTACTGGCGAGGGCCAAAAATGGAAACAACAAACTGGAGTCTTAAACCCATAATGTCTACACTCAAGACAAGCGACTTAAAGGGGAACTCAGGCGCATTTGAAGCTAAAGTCCATTGCTAGAGGTGGTGGAATTCTGTCAGAAACCAAAATACGGCACAGATCTGTGTTGCCTCGGTGGAGATCTCACTGTGGCAATGAGTCTGTCAAGGCAACAAACTAGTGTAGTGATGGGGGCAAGTTCTGAACTTCCATGTAAAACGCCAATTTGCTTCACACTGAAGAAGCTTAACACCACTTTAACCCATCTTACAACAGCCACGAGTCTAACAAACAAAACGCTCTGCCTGGTTCACTCAGTGTCTGGAAACATTATAAATCAACTTTATGAACAGCCGTAGCCTTACCTCTGTTGATTTTCCACTGCACATGTGAATGCTCAAAAGCCTTTGTTTGGCACCACCACACCACCAGTATCTACAGCACAGACATTGGAATGTCATTCCGGCCCGAGAAATGTAGTAGGATGGTGACGGAAAGAGACGGAAGGTAGTCCACAGAGAGGGGGTCTCACTCCAGAGGGAACGATAGCACTGCCTAGGATGAAACATCCAAGCTCCACAAGTACATCAGTGACGAGGCCCAGACTGATGACGCTCAGAGAATGTCTCAGACCGTCGGGCGCAGAAGAAGAGGTTCTGGAGGGACCATCAAGGCAGGACAAACCCCTACATGGGGTGCACTACCGAAACATAACTGAAGTGGCTGATCAAGAAATCAGCCACTTCAGGGCATAGCAAACCTCAAGCGACTCTGTCTGTGGCATGTGCGCAGAAAAGGCTTCTGTCACATTACTCTCCCACTCAGCATCTCCTTGTGCAAAGTGCTGAATAGTTCATCGATGTACAGTGACACCATCTGCAGCAGGATCATGTACGTGTGTGGAGCTGGTCTGTGGGGTGAGTTTGACTGTTTTCACCATCCTTCACCTCTGCTTATCTGAGGTTTTTCTTGGCCTGCCGCTCTAGGCCTTAACTAGAACTGTGCCTGTGGTCTTCCATTTCCTCACTATGTTCCTCACAGTGGAAACTGACAGCTGAAATTTCTGAACTAGTTTTTTGTATCCTTCCCCTAAACCATGATGTTGAACAAGCTTTGTTTTCAGGTCATTTGATAGTTGTTTTGAGGCTCCCATGTTGCCACTGTTCAGAGAAGATGCAAAGAGGAGAACAACTGGCCCCTTAAATACCCTTTCTCATGATCGGCTTCACCTGTGTACGTAGGCCAAGGGTCAATGAGCTTACCAAACAAATTTTGTGTTCCAATAATTAATGCTAAAGGTATTAAAATCAATAAAACAAGGGTGCCCTAATTTATGCACATGCTTACTTTTGTTTATGCTTACTTTTGATCCAAACCAATGATTTATGAAGAAAAATCTTGAAAATGATCAGGGGTGTCCAAACTTTTTCACATGACTGTATATGTATGTATATTGTATGTATGTATGTATATATATATGTATATATGTATATATATATATATATATATATGTATATATGTATATATATGTATATGTATATATATATATATGTGTATATATATATATGTATATGTATATATATATGCGGCTGGTTAGCTCAATGGGTTAGTCACTGGACTTTCCCATGGGGGACCCGGGATCGAATCCACCCCCACCCCCAAGGGCATTAGGAGCGAAACCAGTGTGGGTCCTTGGGCAAGACCCTTTACGCTACTGCCCACCTCATACAATGATGAGAGGCGATAAAACTTACGAGATGCCGGCTCAGACGTCGCCCGGCCAAACAAGGTCTGCGTCAGGTGTTGAGGAACCAGGACACCTTGATGAGAAATGGGCTACTGGAACAAGACGGAAATGGGCGAGATGCGAGAACCAGGCTCTGTTGGAATGCTACTACTCCAGTAACCCTAGTCAAGGGGTTACATGAACAGGATGTGGGAGAAATGGTTACTACGATACCCACAGTCCAAGCTAACGGCCAAACAACTAGTAGCTCAGTGTTCCAACATCCACAAACGGCAACTGCTATCACAACTAGAGATTGACGAGGTACAACACAAATGCTACGGCAAGGGGGAGCCAGGACGCCAGGTCAGAGGGGAGTTAACACTAACTCCCCAACCAGAGATTGGGAAGGAAGCCCCAATAAGTATCACGCTGAGCGAGGCAGCGACTGACCTGAAAGACAAGATCATGGCCCGGATGGACACAAGGCAACCCCGACGCCAGCTACACAGGCTAAGTGAAGCCTGTGTAGCTGGCCTCTGCTAGAGGATGTGAATGCTGGTTATGGACATACATACACACACACACACAGTGGCTGATATCAAGAAATCCTACCAATGGCTGGAGAGGGCTGGTCTGAAGGACACACAGAGGCCTAACCCTAACCCTCATCCTGGAGCACAGGAGCCTTGAGCACCCGAGCAATAGAGGCCCAGATCTACCACACCAGACAAGACCCAAGGTGTAGGCTGTGCAACGAAGTGCCTGAGACATTCCAGCACATAACTGCAGGGTGTAAGATGCTGCAGGGAAAGTGACATGGAGCGACATAACCAAGTAGCGGGCATAGTGTACAGAAACATCTGTGCAGAGTACGGGCTGGAAACCCCAGGGTTGTGGAGAATGAGCCAAGATCCTGTGGGACTTCCAGATACAGACTGACAGAATGGTGATGGTGAAGCAACCAGACATCGTGGTTCTGGATAAGCGAGAGAACACAGCTGTGGTGGTGGACATTGCATTTGTAATGTCAGGAAAAAGGAACACGACAAACTAGAGAAATACCAGGGGCTCAAGGAAGAGCTGGAGAGGCCTGGAAGGTGAAAGCATCGGTGGTGCCTGTGGTGATCGGAGCACTCGGGGCCGTGACCCCCAAACTGGATGAGTGGTTGCAGCAGATCCCAGGAAGGACAACATCTCAGGACATCTCAGTCCAGAAAAGCGCAGTACTGGGAACAGCAAAGATACTGCGCAGAACTCTCAAGCTCCCAGGCCTCTGGCAGAACCTGAGCTGATGAGGGTGAGAGACCAACCACCGTGGAAGGTGAGAAATGCGTTTAAAAAAAAATATATATATATATATATATATATAATGTGTGTGTGTGTGTATGTGTATATATATATTCACTGCATTTATACTTTTAATTTATACTTTTCTCATGTCAAGACTGCGTTCTGTTAAACAACCACTAGAGGGCACTAAAAGTCAGTTTGAGAGTTCACCAAACCGGACGAGCAACGAATAAACAACAGTGTTTAGAGCCAAGAAAGGTGAGTGAAGCATTTATTTGTTTTGCAGCAGGTTCTATGTGATTTAAATGTATTTCTTCTTCTGTAAAGCACTTTGAATTACTTTGTGTACGAATTGTGCTGTACAAATAAACTTGCCTTGTCTTCTAGTCACTTAAAAAGTTTAGTTTCCTCTATTGAGCTTTCTGTCTGTCCTTATCCGTGTGCATCTAGAACGTAGAACATAAATGAGCCTTTACTCTGCTGCGTGTTGCTCTGTGGTGGTGGCTCTGCTCCGGGGACCGTGGGCCCTTCGTCTCTGTTTCACATCACACATTCTCACACAGGCCCCGACACCGCTGTGGACACTCAAATGAGTGGAGGTGGTGAGCAGGCGGCGTCTGCTGCTGAGCGCTGTCGTCTCCGTCTGATGAGGAAAATCATGTTTTTGCTGCTGATGGAGAAATGTGGGACACAGCCCCAGTTTGTGTGATGCAGGATTTGAGTTGAAAATGCTGCGCCGTCCGGTCACTCTAATCTGACAGAGTAACAGTACTCTTACTCGAGTAAAGATGTGGTTCCTCTTCCCACTGTGAGTAAGTCTAAAGTGACAAAAGTTTTATGTTGACTGTATTATTATATCAGATATAATTTACTTATTCTCACTTTTGTGCCTGTACCAGATTTTCTTCACTATGTTCATGTTTTGTTCTTCCAGTTACATCAACTTTAAATTATAAATCAGATGTTACGTCCCGACAGTTCCTGTTTTGTAGTTTTTATTATATCTGATGTTTTTGGCTCAATAATATTGTTTATTTATTCATGACATTCTTTAGACTTTGACAAACTTTATTGATCCACAAGGAAAATGACTTAGACACAGAAGTTCACACATTATATTATAATAACAGAGTTAAAACACACACACAACAATATCTAATTAAGTAGCAATAAAAGTAACAAGTGACGAGTTTCAAATAGAGCATAATGTCAAATATAACCACAAGCGGCAATGGCCCTCGCCGCGCCTACGCTGCACCTGGCAAACAGCGTGTCCTACAAAACAACAGGCCGTACAAACGCTGCTCCCAGCAAACGCCATGCCCCACACTAACACTAAGAAGCGGAAGCCCCAACCACACTTTTCATTTGCTTTACAGTGTGTTATATTCAGGCCCAGATTACGTATTAGTGATTCAAATTTCCCAAGCCAACACATCCTCCATCAGAAAAGTTACATACTGCCTTTAAATAATTTTTAAGGAGTCTTGGCGCCCCTGGTGGCCAACAGTGAAAAATTCCCCATGTCCGTAATATATTTTGTTGCTCATAGTCATGCATAGAATTGAACAATATGATACAAGAACAATGTTCCACTTGTTTTTGGCTGACAAACTACACATTTTCGGAAACCTCTGGCGCATTGCTACGTCATGGCGAGGGTCCCTGGTCACTACAGGCGAGTCACGTTGCGTCATTTTAGTTCCCGCCCCCTATGAGCATCGCTATGCGATACTAATAGGCCCTTTGCCAGGCTCCGGCGCTCAGGCCTAAATACAACATAATAACATAAATGTACATGTAAATAAAGATAAAATAGAAAATAAGTAATGAAAAAAGTTCACAACAAGGATGAATAATATTCAGAATATTTGGTACAGAGGAGGGAGAGATATACAGACAACCTGAAAAAAATATAATATCATGAAAAACTCAATATTTTTTGTAACTTATTTCAGAAAATCCCATTTTTATGTTTATGGCTGACAGATAATGAAAACCCAAAATTCTGTGTCTCAGAAAATTAGAATATTACATAAGCTACAAAAATAAACAGAAATGTGAGGCCTGTGAAAAGTGTGTTCATTTCGATGCTGTCAACACTTGGTTGGGCCTTTGGCATGAATTCCTGCATCAATGTGCCGTGGCATGGAGGAGATCACCCTGTGGCTCTGCTCAGGGGGAAGGGAAGCCCAGGTCGCTTTGGTCGCGGCCTTCAGGTCATCTGCACTGTCGGCTCTGGTGTCTCTCATCTTCCTCTTGACAATATCCCAGAGATTCTCCATCGGGTTCAGGTCAGGAGAGTTTGCAGGCCAATCAAGCACAGAAACACCATGGTCAGTGAGACATCTTTTGGGACATTTAAAGGCTCAGGAAACCTTTGCAGGTGAATGAGCTGATCAGAGTGTGACACTATGACTTCCCCATATTGAACTGTTTAACACTATTCTAATTTTGAGACACAGACTTTTAGGATTGTTTCATTGTCTGTGAACCATAATAATGAAAATGTCCTGAAATAAAGTCTTGAAAGCTTCACTCTCGTCTGTAAGAGATTTTTTAGCTGGTCTGTAAATGGTTCATGGGTTCATCTCTAGTTCTCAGCACATTTTTACGGGCTGGTGGTTTTGTTAAATGCATTTCCGTTGGCGTCTTTAACCCAGCTGAGGTTGAGCAGGTCAGTGGCGTTGGCTCTCCCCACGTGTAGTTTGATCTAAAAATAAATAAATACATTAAAATCATAATTTAGAACATTTAAATTCATTGTGTGTGGGATATTAAAGAAGACATATTGTGCTTGTGTCTGCTATATATTTATAATCCTTGGCCCCGGTGGATCATTATGTCATAATTTGCACTTGTGTTTCTGGCGTCTTCAAAGCCGGGACTCGGCTCACGTTGCCACTCGTGTCTGACGCCATGTTCATAGTTCTGATATAGTCAGACCTGCGGCTGCGCCAATTCAAGGAAGCAGTGAGTGGGGTTAAAGTTCACCAGGGGAAAATGGATTCAAAATTAAATCAATCTTTGGACGTACGAATCGATCGTACGAAAGAATTAATCTGCAAATCGATTCAGAATCGGAAAATCAACTTTTTAAACACAGCCTTAGATTCTACAACTCTAATTGACACTGAAACTAAATACTCCTCTGAGCAAGTGCCGATAAAACCACATTAACGGGCCAAAACAGCTTCATCAGAACAACTGTCTCATGGTAGAATAAATAAAATACAATTTTGTGAATTCTATTAGGAAATTTTTTTTATCTCCATTGTGGTATCTGAATCTGTATGGAGCATTGAATCAGTTTGTTAGTATTGAAATGGAGTTTGAAAGTTGAGTATCGTGACAACACGAGCGTGTACCGGTGGCAGGGGCTGATCGGAGCATTCACGTCTTATACATATTTGTATAAAGGTCACTCAAACACGCATGAATTACTCTAAATACAACTTTGAGAGGGTAAAAAACACTATAACATGATTAAAAGCTCTGAAAAGTCCATTTTGCACAATATGTCTCCTTTAATACAGATGAACCCTGCCTTTACGTGGCACTAATGTGACTCACTTGCTGCAGCACTTGTTCCATCACCACAGGGTCATTTAGATTTACAGTTGTCTTCAGCTGTAGTTTGATCCTGTATTTCTTCACTGAAACAAAAGAACAAATGATTCAATAATTGTGGAGTTAGTATGTTTCTGCTGCTGTTTGGTGCACAATTATCTTCTTGAGTTAAAATGACTTCAGTTCTAAGTGAGTTTTTCACAGTTGTTTTGTATTGTATTTCAGTTTGAACAAATACATGGAAAAGAAATGGGCCTTTGATTAGTGAAAACCAAGAATCCAACTCATTTCAACTCATATTTTGCAGAATAACAGGATACACACCAGGCCAGCCGTAACAGACAAAAGGCCTCATCTTGTCACAGTTTGAGTCCTCCCATGCTCCTCCAGACCCAAAGTCTGCCACCACACACTGCTCTTGTGCTTCAGCGTTATCAGGCTGCACCGGGGCTTGGGTTTTCCAGAAGGAGAAAGTGGAGTTGTTCCCGTCCAGCCACCTCCAGGGCTGCCTCCAGAGGCCGATCCAGACCCAGCTGTTAAGGGGAATCAGGGCCTGGATTTGGCTGTTCTGGGTTGCGTCTTTCACACTGGCCAGGTCTGTGTGGTGCAGCCTGCAGTACTGCTGAGCCTCCTCCCAGGTGAAGGGGGCAGTAGTGAGCACAAAGGTCTCTGAGGGTCCTGGGACGTAACACATAAACAGTCAGAGTTTCACACATGAATAAGATAAGGCCTGTATGCATTTACTCTGAGACATTTCTGTGACATCTCGACATCCTAGAATCCCCATAGTTTAACTCTGAACTGGAGGACAGGGCTGAAGTCTGTGGTAGAATTTGCCGTTTAACTGTGAGATTGTTTGCCTGTCAAATCCAGAATGATCTCTGATATCTGTATATTTTATACAGAGGGATATCAGTCTGGTTTCCACTCCCTCTGTCACGCCTCGAGCCAGGCTCAAACATGTCACTGACATAAACAAACGGCCGTGTGTGAGTTTGGCCTGAGAGCGGATATAAAACACAGAAAATACAGTTTAGACAAATATGTGTAGAAAATAGAGAACGAGTCTGGATCCCAGACAACAATATTATGAGCTTTTAACCTTGTTGATATGTTGTATCCTCGTGTCTGTACTGTACCTGGAGTTGTGTTTTGTTTAGGGCTGGGAACATTAACGTGTTAACTGTTTGGGGAAATGTTTTTTCTCGTTCTCATTAAAGGAGTGGTTCTGTGAGTCCACACGGAGGTTAGACCAGCCTCTCCATTAAAGACAGGGCTCCTCTGTGAATGCTCCTGTGACCTTATGATTGACAGGCAGAGCAGCACCTGCTCGTTTGGACATGAGGAACAGATCAATGGACCACAGTTTATTCCAATACCACATGTGTAGGCCCAGTTCAGCTTTTTCTTAATCAAGTGCTTTGGCATAAAATGCAGGTTAATTTGAGTCATTCAAAGGCCAAAGTCAAACTGAAGGGACAAAACACACAGGCTGTTCATACAGCTTTGTCAGACATGTTAAAGTGCTGTTAACCTCTGATTCAATGTTTTTTTTGTCTAAACTGACAGTTTGGTGCATTATAAACACAATAAAACTGCATATTTAAGGCTCTTTGATTATGTGTTTTTATAGGATCTGACAATAGATGTGCCAGATATACGTTTGACTGCCTATTGGTGCCAAGTATCCCAGAACTACTGTGTTAGTGATCTGATGGAAATAAAGCTCATTACAGAAGATAATTTGTTCCATTAGATTTAGAATTTTAAATAACACTGAATTTCTCACTTTTGTTTGAATTATTTTGATTCAGAATTTGAGTTAAAATGTTAAGCATACTTATTCAATGTTTCTAATTCAAAATAAAAATGTCACCTTTTAAATATTCAGCACAGATGTTTTCAAGCCCTGGAATTCAACAGTCAAAATTCCGAGCGTAAAATTCACAGTGAAAAATTTCACAACAAAGATTCAAGCATAGACCGTAAAACTGGACTGAATCTGCAGCCAAGGCTCTATGTTATGAATAGGGTTTTTTTGACAGACAAAATAGTGAAAAAGGATCATGTAGAGCAGATTCATACGAACATTTTAAGACCAAAATGACGAGGCTCAGTGCAGGAGTTATAAACACTCATATATACGGTCTATGGATCCAATATGCCAAGGCAGAAGCAATAGATCCTGTGTGAGTGAGGAGGACAGAGGCTGTTTCCTATTGGCCGTTCTCATCTGTGGGCGGGGTTTACACTTAAGAAATCAAAGAGACGAGGTTTTGATGAGGCCAATTCTGACCAATCAGATCGCTTCTCTGCTCCATTTCCTGTTTGTTACTAAGTTTGCTCGGATCACTTTGGATCGATTGCTTCTGCCTTGGCATCTTGGATCTTTCCGAGGATCTATAATAAAATCTGAATAAGCCCCTTCCCCTCTGTCCCGGCTCCAGACTAGTGGCCACTCCAGGTACTGCAGCTCCGGGAGCTACTCCCACAGAGCGCAATGCATTTTGGGAAGTCAAGCTGCCCGTGTTCTGGCAGGGCATCCGGCTTTCACAAAGGTCGGATTTTGTAGGATACTTTTCTGTTTTCGCAGCAGAAACTTTCTCAAAATGTTTAAATCCTCAAAGCTCCTAAAAGTGATCTTTGTACGACTGAGCCTCGCCCGCTCTGAGCCCGCGCCCGCTCTAGCAGCTCTGATTGGTCCAAACGCTCCAGGCCCTGCTCTGATTGGTCCAAACGTTCCAGGCCCTACTCTGATTGGTCCAAACGCTCCAGGCCCTGCTCTGATTGGTCCAAACGCTCCGTGCACATTACAGACGTCACACGGGTGGGAGGAGCTCGTCCGTATTGAGGAAGTAAATGAGGAAGAGAAAATTATTTTTGGGCCCATGAGCCAATGAGCTCAGGCCTCTGAAAACAACACGACGCCATCTTGTGTTCACCTTCAGATTTTATTATTGTTCTGTGGATCTTTCCTGCAAATGTTTTACACTGTGAATTTTACACTCTGGATTTGACTGTTGAACTTGAGTGCTTCAACTATTTGTGCTGAATATTTAAGTACTCAAAGTGAGAAAGTCAGCGGCGTTTCAAATTGAAGATCTGATTAAACAAATTATCTTCCACACTGAGTGTGTTCACTTTGTAAATCTGGATGTTGTTCTCTTTCCTGTTTGGTTCGTTCTGAACTGTGGAGCTTGATCCGGCCGGACACCGGCCCAGAACAAAATAGAGTTGGTCTGTAATTCTGTGTGAGCGCGGCGGAGTGGAGGAGCACCAGCGCTGCACATACACGGGATGTGGAACGACTCTCACTCACTACAACGAGTGTGTCAGTGCTGCAGGGTCAAGGTGACGTGGAGCTGCATGATGTGAAACCCGCCCATAGTCTCACCTGTCACATTCACACAGATGGCCTGAAGTGGGTGGGTACAGTAGTAGTCGTACAACACTCCGGTCTGAGACATGAAGACACAGAACTGGTTTGCGCCCCTGTTATTTGGCTCCCTGAGATTCCAGTTCCTGTAGTTCTCCTGGCCCTCGCTGTAGTAGGCCGGGTCTGACAGGGACCAGTTCCAAATGCTGAGGTCATCATACAGCCCGATCCAGGCACGCTGTTAACATGGACCACACAACATCTTTACTCTCAAGTCTTTAAAACACGACTGAACACACCGTGTGTGTCCAGTACATCTGTCTGCCCTTTTGCTGCTCTCAGGAGGCTGTCATTCATGGATTGCTGCAGTACAACTTTTAGAACAGTTTTACTGATGCTACCAGTTTAGTTTAGTTTAGTTTATTTATTTAATGAGACAGGGACAGTGCACAATCTACATTAACCTCAGCAGGAGAGATGCATTGTACCAGGTTGTAGCGCCAGTGCTTATTTCCACCTGTCGTCCCCGGGCAGGTTGATGTTATAGTTCATAAATACAAACATACAAAGAGAATGTCTTTATAATGACCATCATTAAAATTCTGTATCCTCATTCATACCCAATTCTCTCAGCACCTTAAAATCATCATCCTTATCAAAAGTCATCATTCAATTCATTCTCTCCAGAACATCACGCTCTCTCCACACACTCCTCAGTCCATATTATAGGTGCAGGTTTGCTTTGAAAGGAGCCATTTTTTCGGCAGGCGTGAGATCGTGACATAGTTAGTACATGTGATCAGCTCTGTTGGTCACATGTTCCACTGACGGACGCCGAGCATGAAAAGGCTGAGTTTCCAAATGCTGTTGTGCCTTTGTGGATCCTGCACTCGCCGCACGGTGGATCGAGTGGCTCGGGAGGTGGTTTCAGAGCTCAGGGAAACAAACTGTTTAAGCGGAGGAGCAGCAGCATCATGAATGATCTTATACAGCAGACAAATATTTGCAAACATTATCAGGTTTTCAAAACTTAAAATGCCATGTTTCACAAGTATATGACAGTGGTGGAACCGCCGACTTTTCTTGTCATGGGTCTTGAGAGCACTTTTATATAATGATTCTAGAGGCCTCAGAGCAGATTTACAAGCCTGTGACCAAGTTGTTATACAGTATAAAAAGTGTGGCATTATCACCGCATTCAGATCGGCACCTGAGGCTTCAGTAGTCCGGGAGTTTCTGATGTATCTGAAATTGGCCATGTTGAATTTTATAGTGTTTGTTAACTTTTTAATGTGTTTTTTAAAACATAAATTTGGTTCTATAATAATTCCTGGATATTTTACCTGATCAACATTATTAATCTTCTGTCCTTCTATCAGAATTTCAGGATAGTTTTGAGATTTATGACGGTTTGAAAAAGACATAGAGACAGTTTTGTCGATATTTAAAGTGAGACAAGAGTTTTTAAGCCAGTCAGAAACCTTAGTTATCTCCTCTGTTTTTGAGCAACTTCATTAACAGTTTTACCATGAGTATATACCACAGTATCATCGGCATACATGATTATTTTAACATTACACACAGACGGGAGGTCATTAATATATAGCGTGAACAGCAGGGGGCCAAGAATACATCCTTGTGGCACTCCCACACTGCAAGGTCTTAGGGGAGATGTAACATTGTTGACTGCTACACATTGGAGCCTCTCACTGAGGTAAGATTTTATCCAATTTATTGTGTTCATACTGATATGGAAATTTGATAGTTTGCTGATAAGTAAGTCATGGTTAATTGTATCGAAGGCCTTTCGTAAGTCAAGAAAGACCCCACCACTCCTCCACCATCCAGGTTAGATTTAATGTCTTCTAGTAAGTAGCAGCAAACAGTCTCAGTTGAGTGTTTTTTCCTGAACCCAAACTGGAAAGGGTTTAATGCTGAGACAGAGTGAAGATGTTCCACAAGCTGCTCTGCTACCACTTTCTCGAAGACCTTGGAGATGGTTGGTAGGATGCTTATGGGTCGATAATTGGAGACCAGAAGCTTGTCCCCTGACTTGAATACTGGCTTGACTACTGCTTTTTTTAAGATTGTGGGAAAAATATTCTCATTTTTACACTGATTTATAACTTGTGTTTGTACTGGGGTTAAAGTGTCAATTCCAAAAATGTCTTTTGTTTTGCTGTTATTTAAGTTAGATATTATTTTAGAGATTTTTAGTTCATCAACGTTGCATAATTTAAAAAAAGGGTTTGTCTTCATCTCTGGAGTAATTTAGAGTGCTATTTGTTTTTGGAAAAGCATCTGCCAGGTTTATTACAGAATTTAAAAAATAATCATTGAAATGTTTAGCCAATTCTGTATTTTCATTTTGGATTTTTGTTGCAAATGTTCAAAATTACTGTTCCTTCTTCCCAATAATTTATCCAGACTCCTCCATAGTTGTCTACTGTTGCCTTTTGAATTCTTAATTTGATTTAGAATCTCGTTTTTCTGAGCTGTACGGTGACTTTATTTCTCAGCTTTTGTAGATATAATGATCAGTGCTTAGTCTAGTTTTAGGGCTGTTTTTAGTGCTTTATCTCTACGTTTCATCAAATCCCAAAGGTGTTCATTAAACCAGGTTCTTTTTATGTAATTTTCTATGTTTTAATTGTGTGTATGTATCAATTTTATCCTTTATAGCATTTCTTATATTATTACATGTGTGATCGCAATTTTTTTGAATCAGTTTGCAGGTCCAGTCTATTCCATTTATATCATTTTTCGGGAGCGCTTGATTTTTCTTTGTCATCTAAGTTATGTTTGTTTTGGTTTGTTCTTTATTTCTATATCTAGATTTAGTCGGTTTCCTAGCAACTAATGTGAAATTACGATCAGACAATCCAGTTATTAAGTTGTATGTTTTGATTACCCTGTCTGGTTTATTAGTGAAAATTAAATCAATCAAAGTCTGGGAGCTTCCTGTAACTCTGGTTGGCTTTTGGATCATTTGAGTAAATTCTGCAGAGTTACAGATGTCGTTGAGCTTTTTTCTCTTTGTTTCGTCAAGCCAGTTAATGTTAAAATCACCCATAAGCAATATTTCCTTTCTTTCATATTTCTTTAGGATTTTTGTTAAACCTGTATAGAATTCACTTTTTGCATTTGGTGGCCTGTATACAGCAAGCACAATGAATGACATTTGGGGCGATAGTGTTATTGTGACACCGACACATTCAAACGTTCTGACACAAGGGAGCGATTTTTGGCAGCGTTCCAGCTCCCAAGCATTTGCGTAGTCATGACAACCGTCAGATAGAGCGACACAGTTAGCGCATTATGGCCCTTGTCTTTAATGTTTTTTGTCCGTGACTCAAGAATACAAGATTTAGGAGCAGTTGTTAAGTTAGGCGACTTTCCAGATGTCTTCAGGAAGAGTAAAGCGTCAGCACCCGCCGAGCTGCAGCTACCTGCCGCCATCTTGCTCACCAGGACGACTAATTCTACTTGTTTCTTTACTGTACATATGACAATAAAGCTTTGAATCTCTTTATTGTTATGATCACTGTCATAAAGTCGTGATATTCTCGTGTATTGTTATATTTCTCTGTAGAAATTAGTGCTGTCAGTTGATTACAATATTTAATCGCAATTAATCTCATGGATGTCATAGTTAACTTGTGATTAATCGCAAATTATGTCACATGTTTGTCCCTTGAATCATCATTTTAATAATCTTATCAACATAGAAAACTTTCTTTGTGCAAATGTTTTGTTTCATTGCAAACAATTGTCAGTGAGACAAATTTGTGTTGGATGTTCCACTGTCATGTTCGGCTCATGAAGTGTTCTGCAGCAGTGTGAGTGAAGAGCCTCTTCTGTCTTTAACAGTTAAAGTGAGTGAAGTTCCCACTGGGTGAAATAATGCGCTGTGACCCTGAGGTACTTGTCATTCCTGAGCCTGCTGCACTAGGGGGCGCACTCGGGCTGGGACTTTGGGCCGTGCCGTGCTCAGGTGTCTGGGGTTCTGTGGCCCGGGTTCGCACCTGTGCGGCCGATGGTGTCATGTCTGTGGTGCGGCGGAGCTGGTGCTTTGGGCGCAGAGGGTGGGTCCAGCTGCACAGTGTCTATTGAGCTGTGGGGCCGATGTGGGTCCCGCTGCGGTGCCGCTCTATGCCAAGACAAACTATTCACATTTACGCCTATTTCAAATTAAGTGCGGTTGTCCATATGATAATTATCTCCTCCCACTGATTTTCCCAGTCAGTGAATTTAAAATGCTTTCAGCCAAGACAAACAGTCCAGAACAGCCCAACACTGATCTCCCTGTGCACATTCTGTACTCTCACAAAATAAACCTGACACTGTGGAAATTATCATCAAATTTAAAACAGTCGCCATCCACCTCAGCCTGTTTATCTTTTCAGTATGTCGGCCATTAAACCATTATTTATTATTTGTATTTCTTATTATTTGATTATTTAACTGTCCGTTTACAATTGTCAAATGAGAATAATTCACCTGCAGATGTTTCATTTTGTGCTATTTCGTTTTTTGACCACTAGATGGCACAATAAGACGAGGAATGGATAGTGATTCTTTTACATGTTGAGATATTACATTATTTGTATATTTATTCTCTTAGAATTAGTTTTTAATGTAAATCTACCATCTACCAGTGTGTATATTGTTTAATATTCAATGCAGCATAATGATGCATAATGAATACTTTTTTCAGGAAAAGATAGATTTAAAAAGACACAAAACGTATTTGGAACAACAGCACTAACTTTCCCTTTCTTCTGTGAGCAACATTTGCAGCCAAAGGGAAAATATGCACTTTAAAAATAAAATAAACCACCACATAAAACCACAATCCTCCTTTTCTCATTCCCTCCCAGTCCTCTTATTGTTTCAAGTACATTTTTTATGATAAAACGACCACAGAGGTGAGTATTTGTACTGTGTTTCTGGAATTATAGAATATCGAATGCCTGAAAAAACATTGTCCGAGCAAACCTGACACATTTTTTTCCAAACTCCTTTCAAACTTAGATTATTTAATGAAATGTAAAGGGAAACTTTCCACAGAAGTAGATTTCCTTAAGTAGAATGTGTTTGCCAAGCATTAGCCATGAGCGTTTTAACTACGACGAGTTTAGCAAAAAAGAGGTGGTGACTCAGGGCAAGAATAACACTCAATGACGCCTTAGGGCCCTCGCCCGTTAATGTCTCTGCACTTACATTGAGGACTCCGTCTGGAGGCTGGAGCAGCTGCAGTCTGCTCCGGTCGACCATCTTGTCTAGGGTGAGGACGTCCTCCGTGCTCTCCACAGTGGCCAGGTCGGTGTAGTGCTGTCTGCAGTAGCTCCGCGCCTCCTCCTGGGTCTTCAGCTCATAGACAAAGACGAACTGTCGAGAGGAGACTGGAGCCAGGGCTGAGAGAGGAGCAGGGACACTGTTAGACTAGTCCTCTCACTTACTAATCAGAAACATGTTTCTTTGTTAACCGCGTGGCTATTGTCAACAAGAAAGAGCCTGTATTACACGGGAGCATGTCTATGTTCCCTCAGGCCTATGTTCCCTCAGCCCTATGTTCCCTCAGGCCTATGTTCCCTCAGCCCTATGTTCCCTCAGCCCTATGTTCCCTCAGGCCTATGTTCCCTCAGCCCTATGTTCCCTCAGCCCTATGTTCCCTCAGACCTATGTTCCCTCATTTCCTTTATCATCAGTTTGCATCAGTTTTTATCCCAATTTCTCCCAATTTGGTCGTCAATTACACCCCACCTATTTTCCAGTAGCAGATTACAACACCTTCCAACACCTCTACTCCAACATAGGGGGGAAACCGGAGCACCCGGAGGAAACCCATCCAGACACAGGGAGGAACATGCAAACTCCACACAGAAAGGCCCGGGCGACCCGGGGATCGAACCCGCAACCTTCTTACTGTGAGGCCTGAGTGTTGCCACTCAGCCACCGTGCTGCCTCAAACACATCATATTTAATCATAAATAAAACTCATTTCCGATCACTGTGCAGCCATAACTCTGTGCTGAACGTGTTAAATCGACTAACATGTACGGCTGCACCACCGCACCACCATGCACACAAACTGCAAACAATCCATTAGACAGCTTGAGAAACTTAATCTGAAGAAGACACCTCACCGTGCTTTTGAAATGAAATGCAAACTATACAAATGTAAAAACAATTATTTCAATGGAAAATTAATAAAAATATATATACATGTGTATACAACATGTCTCTGTCTGCTCTGCTGTGTGTGTGAGAAATTTGCCCTGTGCAAAAACATCTCCCATTGAACCTGGTCCAGGAGAGCGTATGCTTTTATTTAGGCTACATGTGCATTTTAGTGTTATTTATTTAATTTTTAAAAATGAATTAATATATTTATTTTATAGATAGAGACCCCCTGAGGGTCAAAATGATAATTTGAACCCTGCCTGGAGATGTGTGTTTTGCATATCTTATTTTATTTGCAAAACCATTGATAAATCAGGCTTAAAAATTTTCTGTACAATCTGTCAGAATCGTGTTCTGTACAAAACTGTAACGTTTGGTGTGTGTAGGTGCTACATTAAGGGCTGATCTTTATGTCCCTGTGGGAGTGAAATGCATTTTGAGAAGTCACATATAAATCTGTGGATGCAATTCCATCAGAGACAGTGAGACAAATAAAGACTTAAAGATCATCCATTTAAAGTAAGTTACAAATATGTCCCACCAGTTTTATTTCATTTAAATATTTGATAGAAACCTGCAGTAGATGGTCAGATGCAGTACTTACCTAATGATCCCACTATGAGCAGAAATAGTGCCTCCATGATAGAATCTTCTTGGTCTTGTAACCCTCGTTAGATCCTTGTTGAGGATATATATGTTATAAGGCTCGAGTCTGTTTTGACTTTATGTAAAACAGGGCTGTGCTTTAGAGGAGTTATATCTGTATCAGGGAGTAGAATAATTGGTCAGGACAAAGTGCACAGCTGAGCCTAAGTTTGTAGGTAACTTTTCCACGATCTCTTGCTCCAGCTCTTCCAGGGGGTCCTGAGGTGTTTCCAGATCAGCTGAGAGACATAGTCCCTCCAGTGTCTACAGATGTCAATAAAAGCTTATTTAGCCAATAAACAGCTGCTGGGATAAAGCAGCTTTTAAATGCTTAGTTTTGCATCCACTCACTCATTCACCCCAGACCTTTATAAAGGAATCCTCATCACTCATTCATTCACCCCCAGACAATCCTCTCAAGGCTGGTGAACTTTTCTTACCACATTTTTTCTTCCACTCAAGTTTCTGTTAATGTGCTTGGATACAGCACTCTGTGAACAACCGACTTCTTTAGCAAAGACCTTTTGTGGCTTACCCTCCTTGTGGAGGGTGTCTCTGGGTGTTTCTCAATTCCCAGAATCCTTCCACCAAAGAGCAGTTTGTAGCGCTCCTACAGAGTCGGCTCCTCTGTGTCCTGCTCACTTGGTCAAAGAGCCAAACGGAGGGTTCGAGCGCAGAGGACGTGAGGGCTTTGGGGAACTGGATCAGCACTTGGAGGAGCTTTGATGATGTGGATCTGTTTGGTTCAGAGGCCGAGGATCCTGACAACTGGGAACCAGTTTTCTAATTCTCGGAGACACAGAATTTAGTTTTTTCATTATCTGTAAACCACAATTATAAAAATTCAATAGAGAAGCTCTGGAAATATTTCAGTCTATGTGTCATGAGTCTGTATAATATATGTTTGACTTTATGAAATGACAAAATTATAGAACTTTTTTATGATATTCAAATTATTTGTAATGGACGAGTATATAAATAGATAAATAGACAGATAGATAGAGATGGACACATGGTCACATGACTCACTCACCTGCATGATGTCGTCAGAGTCCCACAAATCCCGTGTTTTAAATTCTTTTATCATTATTCACCTCACAAATCAACCATGCCTCCTCCATCCAAATCAGTGTCTTTGGCTCTTGTACATGTTTCGTGGAAGGATTTAGATCATTTACATGAATAAAGAGACAAGAGAAGAGTCTGCACCCAGTATTTGCAAGTATTTGAGCGAGAAAAATATAGAGATAAACAGACAGATCATCCGCTATAGGCATGTTGGGACTGTCTCACCCCAGTACAGATACAGTAAGTAGATAGAGAGATAGATGGATGGATGGATGGATGGACATGTGATCACATGATTTGCTAACCTGCATGATGTCGTGTGAGTGCCATAAATCCCCTGTTTTGCATTCTTTTGTCATTATGTCTCCTCCATCCAAATCTGTGTCTTTGGCTCTTTTACATGTTTCTATGAACGATTCTATAAAAGAGATTTTTTTACACAAATAAATACTGTAGATAAAAGAGAAGAGTAATATTTCCAAGTATTTGAGCTAGATAGATATAGAGATAGATGGATATACAGGAAGATAGCTAGATGGATGGATAGAGGTCGATGGATGGATAGACAGACAGATATACAGGAAGATAGCTAGATGGATGGATAGAGGTCGATGGATGGATAGACAGACAGATAGAGAGACAGATCATCCACTATAGGCATGTGGATCAAACAGCTTCAGAGTCTGTGGAGCAGGACTGGGACTGTCTCGCCCCAGTACAGATATATTGTAAAAGCAGCTCAGTGCATTGTGTACTGTCTGCATCTAAATATAATTGTTCCGATTATCAGGAAGTGCGCATTAGTATGCTAAACGTGGCTAATTCCACAGTAAACTCTGCTCTGGTTTAGTCCTGGTCTAGTCTACAGTTTTTACACCTTTATCACCTCGTCTTTGTGGTGTTCTGTTCAGACGTGGCGAACAAAGTGTTGCTGTTGGTGAAGATGTACAGTCTGGGTCTGCAGGCTGAAGGGTTCCATGGTGAATTTAGCCCCAGTTTAATCAAATTATTGCCACTTAAAAACTGTATTTTACAATATTAGAATAAACTGTTCATTTGTTATAATATTGTAAAATTGTTTTCTAAACTCTTCCACAGTTCGACAGATTCAGGACACAGTGGCAGAGGCATTAGGTTTGATATCACTGTTTTTAAAGGCAGTTTTTCACCATATTATTCATGTTTGAGTTGAGGCCTGTAAAAAGATGAGAAGCCTTTCCAAAGCACATGGCAAATTTATATATATCAACAAGTTAGCGATTCTACACTGTTCCACGAATTGTTCAAAGTTTTGTTTTCACTCTTAAGGCTCCGTGAAGACATCTCAGAGGTAAAACACTCTGTCATTAATCATGTTTTAGCGGCTTTAGCGCCTCCTCAGTCTGTGTTCAAGCTGCTCTGGGTGTAACCCTGCATTCTACTGATTGTCTGTAGTGGACACATCCGAGTCAGTTCTCCCGGCATCTATTTTAAACAGTCATTCCATTGCAACAGTCGGGGAAAATATGATGACATGAATATGAAGACGATAGATCGGCGGCCGATACCGATACCAGTATCGGAACATCCCTAATCTCATATTCTACAAGGTGCCAGCTAGTGTTGTGATAAATGACAATCGTTTAGAAGAGTGTTGTTCCGATAAAAGTTGCTTCCACCAGTTTTTTTTTTAGCACTTAAATGTCAACCAGTCTTTATTTATAGAGCTCTTTACTACACACAAGTGGCTAAAGCGCTTTCCAATAAAAATCAACACAATCTAAAAACCTGCAAAAACACTAAACAGTGAAATAAAGCAAATGTACACTGGTTTAACCCTGGTTTAGCTCAGAATTATGTTTCTGATCTTTAGTCGTTGTACAGTTGTAGGGAGTATTATCTGTTACTTAAGGGTGAGATGTTCTAGATTTGTAGGGAGTATTATCTGAGATTAATAATTACAACAACAACAAAAACTGGTATTTTAACTGTTTTATTGTGTGTACAAATTCAGTTTTATTCTCCAACAGCAGAGGAGCACTTGCTGGAAGATGAGAAAGACTTTTGCAGCTCTCAATGCTCCAGGTACAAGCTCCATTTTCATACAAATCTGCTTTAAAGTTCCTGTATCCAATTTATTCCCCATGTGTTTGGGCAGAATGTGTATTGCCCGTAGACTGCATATATAAATGGGCAGAGCGTACCTGCTCGCCGCTGCACTCCAAACAGGAAGCAAACATGGGCACACTTCCTGCTCCATCAACTCTGTCTCCAGTTCACTTTGTATGGAGAAACTGTCACCTCTCTGTAACTGCTGCTGTCAGAATCCTCATTTTGGTCTTAAAATGTTTGTATGGACCAACCCCACATGATCCTGGTGTTTTTATTGAGCTTTTTTGTCCGCAAAGTAAATCCTATTCCTACTATGGACTTCGACTCTAAATTCGCCCCTATAACTGCAAGCCTCCATGAGCTTCATTTGACTGCAGCCGAACGCTATGGGTGACGTCACACTCCCTTAAGGTGCGTTCAGACCGGAGCGTCAAGGCGTCCAGTTTCCACACAAAGACTGTATGGAGGCGTGTCTAGGGTGTCCTGCGTTTTTGCTGCTCGTCTTCTGGCGTCAGCGCGGTGCAAATCTGGCATTGACGCGGAGCGTCTTGAGCGTTCAGGCGTCAGTGCTCCAGACACACGTCCAGGGCAGCGGCGTCAGAAGATGATAATGCTGAACTTTTGGCGTCGGACACGCCGCATCAACCAATCAGGGGCGACTATTCAGTGACACGGCGACGTTATTATCCGGAAGAAAGAGAAGAAAGAGAAAGACCTGGGAACCGTGGTGGGGAGCCACAAACACCAGAACAAGAAACTCCACCCCGGGGATCCTGACAACTGGGAACCACCCAATGACTGTCTTCTGGACCTGTGTCCAGTCAGCAGCCTTCCCCATGATTGTGTAGCCCCCTGACCCAGACTGAGAAACCATTTAAAGGCTCAGGAAACCTTTGCAGTTGTGTTGAGCTAATGAGCTGATGAGGGTGTGACACCATGACTTCCCAATATTGAACTTTTTCACACTTTTCTAATTCTCGGAGACACAGAATTTAGTTTTTTCATTATCTGTAAACCACAATTATAAAAATTCAATAGAGAAGCTCTGGAAATATTTCAGTCTATGTGTCATGAGTCTGTATAATATATGTTTGACTTTATGAAATGACAAAATTATAGAACTTTTTCATGATATTCAAATTATTTGTAATGGACGAGTATATAAATAGATAAATAGACAGATAGATAGAGATGGACACATGGTCACATGACTCACTCACCTGCATGATGTCGTCAGAGTCCCACAAATCCCGTGTTTTAAATTCTTTTATCATTATTCACCTCACAAATCAACCATGCCTCCTCCATCCAAATCAGTGTCTTTGGCTCTTGTACATGTTTCGTGGAAGGATTTAGATCATTTACATGAATAAAGAGACAAGAGAAGAGTCTGCACCCAGTATTTGCAAGTATTTGAGCAAGAAAAATATAGAGATAAACAGACAGATCATCCGCTATAGGCATGTTGGGACTGTCTCACCCCAGTACAGATACAGTAAGTAGATAGATAGATAGATAGATAGATAGATAGATAGATAGATAGATAGATAGATAGACAGACAGATAGATAGACAGATAGACAGATGGATAGATAGATATAATGTAAAATATAATGGATGGATAGACACATGGTCACATGATTTGCTAACCTGCATGATGACGTCCGAGTCCCATAAATCCCCTGTTTTGCATTCTTTTGTCATTATGTCTCCTCCATCCAAATCTGTGTCTTTGGCTCTTTTACATGTTTCTTTTTTTCACACAAATAAATAGATAAAAGAGAAGAGTAATATTTCCAAGTATTTAGCTAAGTAGATAGATAGATAGAAGGATAGAAGGATAGACAGATAGACAAATAGATAAATCATCAGCTATAGCAGTGCTTCTCAATCCCCCACTCCACAGAACCACTAGAAATGTTGAAGCGTTCTAAGTTGGTTTTCTTTACAAACACAGAAAAATCACCTTATTTAGTACAAACATTGAGTTTTAATATTTTTTTTGTTGACACACAAGAACAAGATAAATTAAACCCGCTCGCGGCAGTGGTGGCCCTCGCCCCGGCGCACACGTCTCTCCCACGCGACCGCCGAGGACTCGCGACCGCCCCAACACGCCACTTTCTCTTCCTGACAGCTCGTCCTCCAGAAAAATTACATAGTGCACCTTTAATATTTGAAAATGCCAATGATCTAGAGTGAAATTATAGAAACTAGGCCACAGGTCACATGACTTCTAATCAATAGCATTGTCAGACTAAGACTGTGCATGAAAACAGACCCTTCACTAGAAAAGTTACATAGTGCGCCTTTAAACATATTTTTGGGAGGAGTCTTTGCGCCCCTGCTTGCCAACCGTGGGAAATACCCCATGTCCGTGAGGAGGATCCCTAAAACCAATACAACTTTTGTGGACCCATGTCTGTAGATGTGAGATGTCAAATCTGAGCTCATTTGGACCAAAAACCAGGGACGTGAATCGTTTAGCGAACACACAGTCAAAACGATGGTGAATTTTTGATCCAATATGGCCGACTTCCTGTTCGTCATAGGGATGCACTATAATTGGATTTTTGGCTCGTCTTCTTGAGTTCTATCACTGGTCCAAATTTCATTGACATACTGCAAAATATGCTTCTCAGCCTCTCATTCATTTCAAAATGTGAATTTTCCAGGGGGCGCTGTGGAGTGGGGTCACTTTGGGCTTTGTCGCGATGCCCGTTTTCTTGAATTTTTCACCAGACCAGTCGATCTGATACCCAGGACTTTTCGTCGATGTCCAGGGGGTCAAAAATGCAATCAAATTGGCAGAAAAAGAAGAAGAATATGTAAGAAACTGAGGAAGAACAATACCACGCCAATAACTTTGTTACTGGCGAGGGCCAAAAATGGAAACAACAAACTGGAGTCTTAAACCCAGAATGTCTACACTCAAGACAAGCGACTTAAAGGGGAACTCAGGCGCATTTGAAGCTAAAGTCCATTGCTAGAGGTGGTGGAATTCTGTCAGAAACCAAAAAACGGCACAGATCTGTGTTGCCTCAGTGGAGATCTCACTGTGGCAATGAGTCTGTCAAGGCAACAAACTAGTGTAGTGATGGGGGCAAGTTCTGAACTTCCATGTAAAATGCCAATTTGCTTCACACTGAAGAAGCTTAACACCACTTTAACCCATCTGACAACAGCCACGAGTCTAACAAACAAAACTCTCTGCCTGGTTCACTCATTAGTGTCTGGAAACATTATAAATCAACTTTATGAACAGCCGTAGCCTTACCTCTGTTGATTTTCCACTGCACATGTGAATGCTCAAAAGCCTTTGTTTGGCACCACCACACCACCAGTATCTACAGCACAGACATTGGAATGTCATTCCGGCCCGAGAAATGTAGTAGGATGGTGACAAAGAGACGGAAGGTAGTCCACAGAGAGGGCGTCTCACTCCAGAGGGAACGATAGCACTGCCCAGGATGAAACATCCAAGCTCCACAAGTACATCAGTGACGAGGCCCAGACTGATGACGCTCAGAGAATGTCTCAGACCGTCGGGCGCAGAAGAAGAGGTTCTGGAGGGACCATCAAGGCAGGACAAACCCCTACATGGGGTGCACTACCGAAACATAACTGAAGTGGCTGATATCAAGAAATCCTACCAATGGCTGGAGAGGGCTGGTCTGAAGGACACACAGAGGCCTAACCCTAACCCTCATCCTGGAGCACAGGAGCCTTGAGCACCCGAGCAATAGAGGCCCAGATCTACCACACCAGACAAGACCCAAGGTGTAGGCTGTGCAAAGAAGTGCCTGAGACAGTCCAGCACATAACTGCAGGGTGTAAGATGCTGCAGGGAAAGTGACATGGAGCGACATAACCAAGTAGCGGGCATAGTGTACAGAAACATCTGTGCAGAGTACGGGCTGGAAACCCTAGGGGATATATCCATCCATCCCAATCCTGCCCAATACTCATAGCACCTGACCCCCCCTATGAACCCCTCTGCAGGTGGTGAGCCCACAGGAGGGTGGACAACATGGTCCTTGATGTTAGTTCATAGGGGTGCTGCATGTTTTAGGTTGATGGGGGAAACCGGAGCACCCGGAGGAAACCCATTCAGACACGGGAAGGAACATGCAAACTCCACACAGAAAGGCCCAGGCGACCCGGGGATCGAACCCGCAACCTTCTTGCTGTGAGGCCTGAGTGTTGCCACTCAGCCACCGTGCCGCCGATATATATATATATATATATATATATATATAATTGAATTGAAATATATATATATATATTTCAATTCAATTCAATTGAAATATATATATATATATATATATATATATATATATATACAGTCATGCGAAAAAGTTTGGACACCCCTGATCATTTTCAAGATTTTCCTTCATAAATCATTGGTTGTTTGGATCAGCAATTTCAGTTAAATATATCATATAGCAGACAAACACAGTGATATTTGAGAAGTGAAATGAACTTTATAGGATTTAGAGAAAGTGTGCAATAATTACTTAAACAAAAGTAAGCATGTGCATAAATTAGGGCACCCTTGTTTTATTGATTTTAATACCTTTAGCACTAATTATTGGAACACAAAATTTGTTTGGTAAGCTCATTGACTCTTGGCCTACATACACAGGTGAAGCCGATCATGAGGTATTTAAGGGGCCAGTTGTAAGTTGTTCTCCTCTTTGCATCTTCTCTGAACAGTGGCAACATGGGAGCCTCAAAACAACTATCAAATGACCTGAAAACAAAGCTTGTTCAACATCATGGTTTAGGGGAAGGATACAAAAAACTAGTTCAGAAATTTCAGCTGTCAGTTTCCACTGTGAGGAACATAGTGAGGAAATGGAAGACCACAGGCACAGTTCTAGTTAAGGCCTAGAGCGGCAGGCCAAGAAAAACCTCAGATAAGCAGAGGTGAAGGATGGTGAAAACAGTCAAACTCACCCCACAGACCAGCTCCACACACGTACATGATCCTGCTGCAGATGGTGTCACTGTACATCGATGAACTATTCAGCACTTTGCACAAGGAGATGCTGTATGGGAGAGTAATGCGACAGAAGCCTTTTCTGTGCACATTCCACAGACAGAGTCGCTTGAGGTTTGCTAAAGCACATGTGGACAAGCCAGCTTTATTTTGGAATAAGGTCCTGTGGACTGATGAAACTAAAACTGAGTTATTTGGACATAACAAGTGGTGGTATACATGGCAAAAGAAGAGCACAGCAAACACAGACAAACACTTGGTACCCACAGTCAAATTTGGTGGTTCCAGTGCAGGTACTGGAAATCTTGTTAAAGTTGAAGCATAACTAACAATATTCAAGAATCAGTGACAAAGTTGAAGTTGTGCCAGGGCTGGATACTTCCACAAGACAACAACCCTAAACACTGCTCAAATTCTACTAAGGCAGTTCATGCAGGGGAACAAGTACAATGTTCTGGAATGGCCATCTCAGTCACCAGACCTGAATATAACTGAAAATCTGTGGTGCGATTTAAAGCGGGCTGTCCATGCTCGGGCTCCATCAAACTTGACTGAACTGGAGATGTTTTGTAAAGAAGAATGGTCAAAAATACCTTCAACCAGAATCCAGACCCTCATTGGAAGCTATAGGAAGCGTTTAGAGCAGGGGTCTCAAACTCAATTTACCTGGGGGCCGCTGGAGGCAGAGTCTGGGTGAGGGTGGGCCGCATAAGAGATTCCACAAAAAAAAGTAAAAAAAAAAAAAAGTCCTCAAATGTCATTAACAGTTTTAATGATTTCTTCTGAACACGAAGTGTCCTGAACATGAATGGAACATTGAGTGAAAATCATGAACTGTTCTTCTGAACATGGCTTCTCTTGCCTGCTCCTTGTTGCCAGAGACTCACTAACCCTGTAGCTTCGACTGCTGCAATATTCTCTTTGGAGAAATCTTGTTGCTTCAGTAGACCTGCTTTAAGACTGGCGACCCACTTGGCTCTCTCATCCCCCTGGTATTTTGCACATTCCTCAGCATGTTTAGTTGAATAATGGTGTTTGACTAGGGGTGTGACGAGACACTCAGCTCACAAGACGAGACGAGACACGAGATTGGGTTCACGAGATCGAGACGAGACGAGATTTTAAGAAAACTAAATTACAAATTATATGAATGCCTGGACAACAGACTTTTATTTAACTGAGTTGCACATGGATTTTATAACTTTGTAAGCGTTAACTTTTAATAAACTTCTTCCTTTTAATGAACTTCTTAATGAGCTTCTTCCTCTACAAATTGAAACTAAAATAAAATGTTCAATTTGATCAATTTGTGTGGTGGCAAGTTCAGCTGTTTCTGCTTGGAAATTAACACCGCGGTAGCTGTTGAACTCCGATGAAAAAAAGCAGCCACACGTCTCACTCGCCCGAGCAAACGAGCGACGCGGGGAACACCGAGACCAGCTTGGGTTGCAAGATTTATAGTGTGCGCAAAACACTTTATGTGCGGCTTTAATCCTGCCTCGCGCACGGCCACGTCCATATTACGTGCATTGTCAGTAACAATAGCGATGTCGTGGTTGGGTTTTTTAAGCTCCCAGTCAGTAACAGCTGTCTGTAAAACTTCAGCTATGTTTGCCCCCGTGTGGGACTCGAAAAGTGGGCGAGTCTGTAATACAACATTTTCCATTTTCCAGTCATTGTTGATTGTGTGGACTGTAATTGTGATGTAGCTTTGTGTACTCCTCGATGTCCACCCGTCTGTCGTTATGGCGATGCTTACTGCGTCTTTCAGGATCTGCACTATCTCGCTCTTTGAATCTTCATAGAGTTTCGGGATCACTGTACGAGTAAAATGCGTGCGTGATGGGATGGTGTATTTGGGTTCTAGTGTGTGGAGGAGTCGCCGAAATCCTTCATTTTCTACAACAGAAAATGGCCTCATATCTGCTGCAATAAAAACACCTATGTCTCTTGTTATTGCTGTGGCTCTAGCGCTTGACTGTGGAAGTTGAGGTCCGAATGTGTTTGTCAGCGTTGTCTGGTTTGTTGGTGTTTTCTTCGCAGGCGCAGTTGTTGATTTGAGTGCTGAGCTGTGGTAGTGCTGTAATTGTCTCTGCATTGTGCTCGTATTAGCCGCGCTGTACGGCATTGTTTGCATACAGTGTCTGCATATTGTCCGTGTCTTATCAGTCACTCTCTTGCCATTTATCATTTCTGCCGGGAACCCAAAATGCTGCCAAACAAACGATTTGAAAGTGGCGGGGGCGTCGTCAATAGTAATACCTGTGTTTTCCGTCATTCTGGCTGCTTGCTGGATAACTCTCGCGAGACAGAATTTTAACGCGACGAGCAATCTCGTCAAATTACATCTCGCGAGATCTCGTCACACGAGATCTCGTCACACCCCTATGTTTGACGTTGTATTCTTTGTGCACTGCAACTTTCTCTGTGCAAATAAGACATGTGGGGATGCCCCTGTGCTCAACAAAGAAATACTGCGTCTCCCACTTTTCTTGAAATTGTCTGTGCTCGTCACCAACCTTTCTCTTCACTGCAGGCTTTGATGAAGACATGACTGGGGTATGACAAAATCTAATTTATTCCGTTTAGTGGCGCTCTTGTTTCACGTCTCAAACAAGAGTTTAGCTAGCTAATTGCGCATAGAGAACGTCTTAACGGCTTTGTG
This sequence comes from Odontamblyopus lacepedii, assembly GCA_034769755.1. Classification (NCBI taxonomy): domain Eukaryota; kingdom Metazoa; phylum Chordata; class Actinopteri; order Gobiiformes; family Gobiidae; genus Odontamblyopus; species Odontamblyopus lacepedii. The sequence continues at coordinate 5,249,260 of CM068345.1, forward strand.
ACGGAGCCTTAACCGGGAGAGTGCTCCGTGCGCTCTGCCGCGCCTCGAGCCAGAGCGAGACGCCGGTCGGGAATGTCAGGGCAGCTACAGGTGCTCCGTCACACGCTTCTATCTGTAACAGCAGCGTAGACGATAAACAGCCCGGTAACAGTCACCGTTCTTTTTGCGCCGATCATGACATTTGTGGTAGAAAGTACGATAGATGGCAAGCGCAAAGGCAACTGCTGTCTGACTGTTCATTACACACCGTGCTGTTGTTGCAAGTGTGAAGTGCACGAAGCTGGTGTAGCTTAGCCCAGCCCCGACCAGGACGGCACGCTGGAGCTGCTGATTGGCCCTTCGAGGTCCACTTTCTCCGCGGGCCACACTAATATTATACTTTCATATTAAGGTGCGGGCCACAAAATATTGTACTGTGGGCGCACTTGGCCCCCGGGCCGCGAGTCTGAGACCCCTGGTTTAGAGGCTGTTATTTCGGCAAAAGGAGGATCTACTAATATTGATGTAATTTTTATGCACATGCCTACTTTTGTTTCAGTAATTATTGCACACTTTCTGTAAATCCTATAAAGTTCATTTTACTTCTCAAATATCACTGTGTTTGTCTGCTATATGATATATTTAACTGAAATTGCTGATCCGAACATCCAATGATTTATAAAGGAAAATCTTGAAAATGATCAGGGTCCAAACTTTTTCACATGACTGTATATATATATATATATATATATATATATATATATATATATATATATATATATATATATATATATATATATAAACGCATTTCTCACCTTCCACGGTGGTTGGTCTCTCTCACCCTCATCAGCTCAGGTTCTACCAGAGGCCTGGGAGCTTGAGAGTTCTGCGCAGTATCTTTGCTGTTCCCAGTACTGCGCTTTTCTGGACTGAGATGTCTGTTGTCCTTCCTGGGATCTGCTGCAACCACTCATCCAGTTTGGGGGTCACGGCCGAGTGCTCCGATCACCACAGGCACCACCGATGCTTTCACCTTCCAGGCCCTCTCCAGCTCTTCCTTGAGCCCCTGGTATTTCTCTAGTTTCTCGTGTTCCTATTTCCTGACATTACAATTGCAATGTCCACCACCACAGCTTGGTTCTCTCGCTTATCCAGAACCACGATGTCTGGTTGGTTCACCATCACCATTCTGTCAGTCTGTATTTGGAAGTCCCACAGGATCTTGGCTCATTCTCCACAACCTTTGGAGGTGTTTCCCACCTTGATCCTGGGGTTTCCAGCCCGTACACTGCACAGATGTTTCTGTACACTATGCCCACTACTTGGTTATGTCGCTCCATGTCACTTTCCTGCAGCATCTTACACCTGCAGTTATGTGCTGGACTGTCTCAGGCACTTCTTTGCACAGCCTACACCTTGGGTCTTGTCTGGTGTGGTAGATCTGGGCCTCTATTGCTCGGGTGCTCAAGGCTCCTGTGCTCCAGGATGAGGGTTAGGTTAGGCCTCTGTGTGTCCTTCAGACCAGCCCTCTCCAGCCATTGGTAGGATTTCTTGATCAGCCACTTCAGTTATGTTCCGGTGGTACGCCCCATGTATGGGTTTGTCCTGCCATGATGGTCCCTCCAGCACCTCTTCCTTTGCGCCCCACTGTCTGAGACATTCTCTGAGCGTCATCAGTCTGGGCCTTGTCACTGATGTACTTGTGGAGCTTGGATGTTTCACTCCTGGACAGTGGTTCCCACACTCACTAATCCTTGACCTCCTTCCTTCCGGCTCGTGCACAGTCTCAGGGTGCTGGACTTGGGATGGAACCCTCCATGCAGGTCAGGAGCTTTCGTGTCTTAACATTCGTGGTCTGTATCTCCTCCTTTGGCCAACTTATGATTCCTGCTGGGTATCTGATCACTGGCAGGGCGTAGCTGTTTATTGCCTGCGCCTTGTTCTTGCCATTGACCTGGCTTCTTAGGACCTGCCGTACTCTTTGCAGGTATTTGGCTGTTGCCAATTGCCTGTGGGATACCTATATATATATATATATATATATATATATATATATATATATATATATATATATATACATACACACACACACACACACAGTGGCTGATATCAAGAAATCCTACCAATGGCTGGAGAGGGCTGGTCTGAAGGACACACAGAGGCCTAACCCTAACCCTCATCCTGGAGCACAGGAGCCTTGAGCACCCGAGCAATAGAGGCCCAGATCTACCACACCAGACAAGACCCAAGGTGTAGGCTGTGCAAAGAAGTGCCTGAGACAGTCCAGCACATAACTGCAGGGTGTAAGATGCTGCAGGGAAAGTGACATGGAGCGACATAACCAAGTAGCGGGCATAGTGTACAGAAACATCTGTGCAGAGGGACGGGCTGGAAACCCCAGGATCAAGGTGGGAAACACCTCCAAAGGTTGTGGAGAATGAGCCAAGATCCTGTGGGACTTCCAGATACAGACTGACAGAATGGTGATGGTGAACCAACCAGACATCGTGGTTCTGGATAAGCGAGAGAACAAAGCCGTGGTGGACATTGCATTTGTAATGTCAGGAAAAAGGAACACGACAAACTAGAGAAATACCAGGGGCTCAAGGAAGAGCTGGAGAGGCCTGGAAGGTGAAAGCATCGGTGGTGCCTGTGGTGATCGGAGCACTCAGGGCCGTGACCTCAAACTGGATGAGTGGTTGCAGCAGATCCCAGGAAGGACAACATCTCAGACATCTCAGTCCAGAAAAGTGCAGTACTGGGAACAGCAAAGATACTGGGCGCAGAACTCTCAAGCTCCCAGCCTCTGGCAGAACCTGAGCTGATGAGGGTGAGAGACCAACCACCGTGGGAAGGTGAGAAATGCGTTTTTAAATATATATATATATATATATATATATATATGTGTGTGTGTGTGTGTGTGTGTGTGTGTGCGCGTGTGTGTGTGTGTGTGTGTGTGTGTGTGTATATATATATATATTCACTGCATTTATACTTTTAATTTATACTTTTCTCATGTCAAGACTGCGTTCTGTTAAACAACCACTAGAGGGCACTAAAAGTCAGTTTGAGGAGTTCACCAAACCGGACGAGCAACAAATAAACAACAGTGTTTAGAGCCAAGAAAGGTGAGTGAAGCATTTATTTGTTTTGGCAGCAGGTTCTATGTGATTTAAAAGTATTTCTTCTTCTGTAAAGCACTTTGAATTACTTTGTGTATGAATTGTGCTGTACAAATAAACTTGCCTTGCCTTCTAGTCACTTAAAAGTTTAGTTTCCACTATTGAGCTTTCTGTCTGTCCTTATCCGTGTGCGTCTAGAACGTAGAACATAAATGAGCCTTTACTCTGCTGCGTGTTGCTCTGTGGTGGTGGCTCTGCTCCGGGGACCGTGGGCCCTTCGCTCTGTTTCACATCACACATTCTCACACAGGCCCCGACACCGCTGTGGACACTCAAATGAGTGGAGGTGGTGAGCAGGCGGGCGTCTGCTGCTGAGCGCTGTCGCCTGGGCCTGATGAGGAAAATCATGTTTTTGCTGCTGATGGAGAAATGTGGGACACAGCCCCAGTTTGTGTGATGCAGGATTTGAGTTGAAAATGCTGCGCCGTCCGGTCACTCCTAATCTGACAGAGTAACAGTACTCTTACTCGAGTAAAGATGTGGTTCCTCTTCCCACTGTGAGTAAGTCTAAAGTGACAAAAGTTTTATGTTGACTGTATTATTATATCAGATATAATTTACTTATTCTCACTTTTGTGCCTGTACCAGATTTTCTTCACTATGTTCATGTTTTGTTCTTCCAGTTACATCAACTTTAAATTATAAATCAGATGTTACGTCCCGACAGTTCCTGTTTTGTAGTTTTTATTATATCTGATGTTTTTTGGCTCGATAATATTGTTTATTTATTCATGACATTCTTTAGACTTTGACAAACTTTATTGATCCACAAGGAAAATTACTTAAACACAGAAGTTCACACATTATATTATAATAACAGAGTTAAAACACACACACAACAATATCTAATTAAGTAGCAATAAAAAGTAACAAGTGACGAAGTTTCAAATAGAGCATAATGTCAAATATAACCACAAGCGGCAATGGCCCTCGCCGCGCCTACGCTGCACCTGGCAAACAGCGTGTCCTACAAAACAACAGGCCGTGCAAACGCTGCTCCCAGCAAACGCCATGCCCCACACTAACACTAAGAAGCGGAAGCCCCAACCACACTTTTCATTTGCTTTACAGTGTGTTATATTCAGGCTTAGATTACGTATTAGTGATTCAAATTTCCTCCTGTGCGCTCACCACCCGCAGAGGGGTTCATAGGGGGTCAGGTGCTATGAGTATTGGGCAGTGCAAACTGCCCCCGTGACTCCAGCTGGATTAAGCGGAAAGGAGAAGATGGATGGATGGATGGATGATTCAAATTTCCCAAGCCAACACATCCTCCATCAGAAAAGTTACATACTGCCTTTAAATAATTTTTAAGGAGTCTTGGCGCCCCTGGTGGCCAACAGTGAAAAATTCCTCATGTCCGTAATATATATTTTTTCTCATAGTCATGCATAGAATTGAATAATATGATACAAGAACAATGTTCCACTTGTTTTTGGCTGACAAACTATACATTTTCGGAAACCTCTGGCGCATTGCTACGCCATGGCGTAGGTCCCTGGTCACTACGGGCGAGTCACGTTAAGGGCCATTTTAGTTCCCGCTTCTATGAGCATCGCTATATGATACTAATAGGCCCTTTGCCAGCCTCCGCTCAGGCCTAAATACAACATAATAACATAAATGTACATGTAAATAAAGATAAAATAGAAAATAAGTAATGAAAAAAGTTCACAACAAGGATGAATAATATTCAGAATATTTGGTACAGAGGAGGAAGAGATATACAGACAACCTGAAAAAATATAATATGAAAAACAATATTTTTTGTAACTTATTTCAGAAAATCCCATTTTTATGTTTATGGCTGACAGATAATGAAAACCCAAAATTCTGTGTCTCAGAAAATTAGAATATTACATAAGCTACAAAAATAAACAGAAATGTGAGGCCTGTGAAAAGTGTGTTCATTTCTGATGCTGTCAACACTTGGTTGGGCCTTTGGCATGAATTCCTGCATCAATGTGCCGTGGCATGGAGGAGATCACCCTGTGGCTCTGCTCAGGGGGAAGGGAAGCCCAGGTCGCTTTGGTCGCGGCCTTCAGGTCATCTGCACTGTCGGCTCTGGTGTCTCTCATCTTCCTCTTGACAATATCCCAGAGATTCTCCATCGGGTTCAGGTCAGGAGAGTTTGCAGGCCAATCAAGCACAGAAACACCATGGTCAGTGAGACATCTTTTGGGACATTTAAAGGCTCAGGAAACCTTTGCAGGTGAATGAGCTGATCAGAGTGTGACACTATGACTTCCCCATATTGAACTGTTTAACACTATTCTAATTTTGAGACACAGACTTTTAGGATTGTTTCATTGTCTGTGAACCATAATAATGAAAATGTCCTGAAATAAAGTCTTGAAAGCTTCACTCTCGTCTGTAAGAGATTTTTTAGCTGGTCTGTAAATGGTTCATGGGTTCATCTCTAGTTCTCAGCACATTTTTACGGGGTGGTGGTTTTGTTAAATGCATTTCCGTTGGCTTCTTTAACACAGCTGAGGTTGAGCAGGTCAGTGGCGTTGGCTCTCCCCACGTGTAGTCTGATCTAAAAATAAATAAATACATTAAAATCATCATTTAGAACATTTAAATTCATTGTGTGTGGGATATTAAAGAAGACATATTGTGCTTGTGTCTGCTATATATTTATAATCCTTGACACTGCGTGATTCTGGGGTTTTTATTTCACTATTTTGTGCCTAAATCAAGATATGAACATTTATAACAGACCAATTTTAACCGTGTTAATGGTACGAACCACCTGATGCTTAGAGTCAGCGAGCAGGTCCCCGAAGTTTGGCGACGACCTTTGACTGACCTTGAATCTGCTGAAGACACCATCCTGACCTACTTATCCACCCCCACTACAGCTCGGCCGTGACGCTGTTGAGGATGTAAACAGCTTTGTGTATCTGGGCTCCGTAGGAACATATTACGGCGTCCGAATTCTAGAGTTTAACCGCTGAAGAGGCCTGTCGACATCAGCTGTGCAGTCACTCTGGTACTCTCTCTGGTGGCTTCGAACTTCCTCACACAAGACCTTAAGCTCCACGTCTACGATGTGTCAGTCCTGCATCCTGCTCCACGGGCACAGACATGGACACGAAATAAGACCCTAGTGGCAACAAGTGATTGGTTTGACAGTAGAGCCTCCGGACCATCGAGAACAGCCCAACATGTGTCCAACCAAGAGCTAAGAGCCTCGCCTCCTGTCAGCCCTCTGCTCCTGTCAGCCCTCTGCTCCTGTCAGTCCTCTGCTCCTGTCAGCCCTCTGCTCCTGTCAGTCCTCTGCTCCTGTCAGTCCTCTGCTCCTGTCAGTCCTCTGCTCCTGTCAGCCCTCTGCTCCTGTCAGTCCTCTGCTCCTGTCAGTCCTCTGCTCCTGTCAGCCCTCTGCTCCTGTCAGTCCTCTGCTCCTGTCAGCCCTCTGCTCCTGTCAGTCCTCTGCTCCTGTCTGCCCTCTGCTCCTGTCAGTCCTCTGCTCCTGTCAGCCCTCTGCTCCTGTCAGTCCTCTGCTCCTGTCAGTCCTCTGCTCCTGTCAGCCCTCTGCTCCTGTCAGTACTCGCTGGTTTGGCCCTGTCCTCCGACTCCCTCCAGACCACTTAACTAAAGCCGTCCTTTTGTTTGAGCCCAGGTCCTCAGGGTGGAAAAGACCACGAGGCAAAGCACTCGATGACTTGATGTCACTGAGAGTGAAGCTCATAAAAGGCAGAGGTAGACGCACACCTCTGGTGCAAGGATAGTGAACATAGAAATGTTTCGATCAGTGGATCTTCGTCAGGTTATGATGAAATTAGCATTTTTATCTCCATTGTGGTATCTGAATCTGTATGGAGCATTGAATCAGTTTGTTAGTATTGAAATGGAGTTTGAAAGTTGAGTATCGTGACAACACGAGCGTGTACCGGTGGCAGGGGCTGATCGGAGCATTCACGCCTTATACATATTTGTATAAAGGTCACTCAAACATGCATGAATCACTTAAATACAACTTTGAGAGGGTAAAAACACTATAACATGATTAAAAGCTCTGAAAAGTCCATTTTGCACAATATGTCTCCTTTAATACAGATGAACCCTGCCTTTCACGTTGGCACTAATGTGACTCACTTGCTGCAGCACTTGTTCCATCACCACAGGGTCATTTAGATTTACAGTTGTGTTCAGCTGTAGTTTGATCCTGTATTTCTTCACTGGAAACAAAAGAACAAATGATTCAATAATTGTGGAGTTAGTATGATTCTGCTGCTGTTTGGTGCACAATTATCTACTTGAGTTAAAATGACTTCAGTTATAAGTGAGTTGTTTTTCAAAGTTGTTTTGTATTGTATTTCAGTTTTAACAAATACATGGAAAAGAAATGGGCCTTTGATTAGTGAAAACCAAGAATCCAACTCATTTCAACTCATATTTTGCAGAATAACAGGATACACTACAGGATTGTAACAGACAAAAGGCCTCATCTTGTCACACTTTGAGTCCTCCCATGCTCCTCCAGACCCAAAGTCTGCCACCACACACTGCTCTTGTGCTTCAGCGTTATCAGGCTGCACCGGGGCTTGGGTTTTCCAGAAGGGAGAAAGTGGAGTTGTTCGGTCCAGCCACCTCCAGGGCTGCCTCCCTGAGGCCGCATCCAACCCACGCCGTAAAGGGGCATCAGGGCTGCGATTTGGCTGTTCTGGAGTTGCGCTCTTTCACACTGGCCAGGTCTGTGTGGTGC